>JAANSK020277181.1:0-11228 GCA_011763485.2 Isoetes engelmannii
ATGCCTACATACAAAATATGGAAATTATAGGTCAGAAATAATAAATCACCTACTTCTTCAAAAAATGATGCAAATGCGTGTACAGGGCTTGGATTTCAGTAGAAGAATGGGGCCTTCATACAAGTGTCTAAAACTTTGCTCCAAAGCAAATGACTCTACCATGTGCAAATTAGGCACCTTTCTCGACAAACTGGCAAGCAAGCAGAGAGTGGAAGCCCTGAATTCTTGATGAAACTAGGATGCCTCAAAAAATCTTGGACAAAGCCGAGAGAGAAAAAGAAATTCATTCTGAAAACTGAAACCATGAAGGGGTAAACTTTGAAAAAACAAGAAAGAGACACCTACACAAGAAAGACAAGGAAAGACAGGAAGACAAATTATGCACCTACACAACCGAGCTTGTTAATCCCAGCAAAACAATTCAGCAGAACCCATCTTCAAGCGAAAGCCGAAGCTCGTTCATGGGCGGATTTCTTCGAGCGCCATTTCCCTCCTTCGTGGGCGGTGCACCAAGATTCGAAAATAGCTTATTTTTGGACGAGCTTTTCGAACTACTTTTTGAGCTAATTTAGGGGGGGACAAGGGGGACAACTGAAATGATCCACTATATTGTGCTTTCACCTAATATGAGGGATATTTTCTTAGGAAAATTTCGTATAAGGGATAATTTCTCTTGATCCTATGCATACACATGCCATATAGACTTTACATTAGCTGCACCCCCCCGGGACAAGTTCTTTCAATGTGGGCTCTACAAGTAGGCATATGAAGGTATGCAAATTGAAGAGTCTGCATATTGTTGGTCTGAAACCAATTTCAACTATGTGGAGCAACAAAATGCAATATATGGAATTTTAGCAAGCATGTATTGTCATTCCCAAGATCTCAATATTCATCGCATCTTTAGTTCTAAGCAGTTGTGAGTTGTGATTAGAGAACATGGATTGTTTCTATTTTATGTTTGACATGCTATGCGCTTTTGAAATACGATTTATAATTAATAAGTCTCGCTGTGATGGCATCCCCGTGTAGTATACCAGCAGGCTCATTGCTGCCATGGTTTTTCCCCCAGGCGGGTTTTTTCACCGGGGCCGTAATGCGCTTGTTGTTTCTCTTTGTACAGGTCCCATAGGCCAATTGGCCTCCGTGGATGATAAAAATGTTATTCTATTCTTTTCTAATCTGAGAGATGTATATCCCAAACAAAGATTGTATGCACGTTGTGTGATAATAATTCAGGAAAACATTTTGCACTAATCTAACATATTTAGGTTACTCTATAGACAAATAACAGCAGTTGATTTCTATTGTAAGCATAAATGGGAACCATTATTATACAAAGTTGTTCTGAATACGTATCTTCCACGATTTAATTGAAAACATAAGGAAATTATACTATCACATCTAATATGCATAATTCAAAAATTTATAGAGCACAACATAATGACTTCCAAATTGATTACAAATTTCTCGTCCCCTTTTTAATGGCAAGAGCGTGATATTTCCTTATACATACCACTCACAAGTTGAGTTCAAAAGAATCTCAACATACTAAACCAAAGTATCTCTACGATATATCATGTCTTGACCTTGCACAAAGTAAGATATCTATGTATTGATCCTATGTTGATATGGTCCATGCCATGGTTAGGAGGCTTTGAACTATAATGTATAAATGCAAGTAAAATTTCTTTAGTGAAGGCATTAAGCAAGAGCCTTTGACATAATATTCGGTCCTTGCTAGACTTTAAAACTCGTCTCCTTTTCGAATTTAGAAAGGCCTTATATTTACGTCCTAGAGGATATAGAATTGTACTTATGCCGTTGTAAAATAAAGCATGTCAATTTTGTCTTTAAAAATTAAACAAAGGTCAAGTCCAGAAATTATCTACGCAATGTCATCAGATACAATGTCATCAGACCAGGGCTCCTAAGTGTTTCAATTTTGGTTGATATCAATTGTTTGCATGTTAGAAGACACATATTGGAATGAATCATTGTGCCAACAATGACTCAAAATGTTGGCAACAATCTTTACTTTTGTCACATATAGCAACTCAGAAACCCCTTATTCAACCCTCTATCCAAGTCTATTACACATACTTCCAAGTTCACTATTTGCAACCACATATGGCAATAGTAGCTTCTTCCTCCACGATTCAATGGCACCTATCCTATTCCCTACAATGGAACTTTGTTATATTACACCAATGTTATCATTAACTGTCTATATAAAGTATCAATGCAATGAAAATAATCTATACTTTGAATTTCTACCAATTAAACAACTTGAGGTTAATAACCATCATCGGAGAATGGAAAGACAAATTAGTAAAACAATTCAACAAAGCCACAAAAACCAACTTTAAAAAGCAAAGACAAAGTCATCATCAAACTATTCAGGAGCTTATAATAAGTCATGCTTCTATGCACACTAGTTATGCTCCATGTAAACAATAAATGGGAATGGTTTGTGATGTTGTATTGCAAAATCTAAGGATGAACGATGAGAATGGTTTGTGATATGTACTTCATGTTATTGTCTAAATTGATCCAACAAATAAGACTATTCTAAGCTTCATCTCAAGCTATTCCTAGGTAATAATAATAATAATCTAGCATCATGTCAAGTACAAAAATTGCCACATTCTTTATTCTAGCCAACCATCAAATAACCACCTTTTCAAATTGTACTAAAGCCCGGCAACGCGAGGCACCATAACTAGTCATTGTTATAATCCTGGAAACAAGGACCAAACGCCCCGGTTTGCGAACCATATGGGCTAAAAAGTTGCTATAATGATTTGGGATGAGATTTAGGGCAAATGTGTATGGTTGGTATTCTGGTTCGGAAGCTTATTTTGGCAAGCCACATCAAGGTTTGGGAGAAACATGGCAGATGGCACGATTACAACACAAATGGGCAGTTTATAGAGACGGAACAACTATTATCCATGACAATTGACCCCAAAATCCTTGGCTGGGCTACTTTTAGTTAAATGTATATAATGTGTTTGTATTGGTGTGTATTTGGGCTTAATGCCTTGAATGTGTTTAGTACGGGGACATAGTCTCCCCGCTCATTTGGGCTTTTGCCCTTTGTATGTACTCGTCCCATAACCCAATAGGGTTCCTGTGGATGTAAAAAACCTTATCTTACCTTACCTTACCTTACCTTATCTTGTGTATTCTTGTTGGTGGATTGTACGCGTGGAGCATACCCCATCTTTTCCACGTTGAGAGATGCCTTATTGGCATCTGTTTATGTGGAGAGATTTGGACGTGCGGCCCGTACGTTTCTAGCAGGCCGCCTCTATCACTTCCTCGGTGTTTCATTAGATTTTGCGGCATGCTAGGCGCAAGCTGGGACGGGCGTGACATGGAGCCCTGGACTCTTAAAACTTCTATTCATGTGAGAGCTTATCCTTTTGGCCTGGGTCGGTTCTGCTTTATGCTTGTTTTTGTTGTGGACGTTGCTTCAACCTGCACCTTGTGCTTTTTCGATCTATGCTTTGGTCCTTGAACATGCTAGTTCCTTTGTCTGATAAGGGGCTATGAAGCGATTTCGCTCCATGTGATAGAGTGCACACATTGGATTTCTGGTTTATTTGCTAGTCTTTGGGATGTGGTTCTTGTGTTTCTTATATGGGTTTCCAGAGGAAGAGAGCCTGATCTTGTAGAAATTCCAAGGCCAGTTAATCCCAATGGTTACAAATTAACCTCGCCTGATCCAGTTGATCAAGCTAATTCCCTTAACCAAATCCATAGTTTTCCAGTGCATCTGACTCCAGAGCCTGAAGTGCAAATATTGGAGATCGAAGAGCTTCTAGATGTGGATGGTCTCTGTGGCAGATTGATTGCCTTTGTTGGCCAGCTTTCTGACACGATGAGCAACATTAATGGCTGTGTAGATCTGTGGCTCACCTGCATGGATATGGGAGGAAGGAGACCAACTGTCAGTCAGGACATTATTATAAGAGCATCTATTAGTAGAGCTAGAGCTCTCATGCATAGAAGCATGAGGCGATATAACATACTCTGGCACTCTCGTATGAATAGGCACATGAACTAACATCGGAACTGTTTGATTTTTCTATTGTTGTTATGTTTTGATTCGTTAGTTTGTTTGGTGGCTTTGTTAACAAGTTGTGGTAACAACGTGATCGCCACCACAATTTGATTGTGGTTTTGAATGTGTGATGCTGCTGAGGAGCTCTATTACTTTTATTTATTATTAAATGCGAGTTTAATGACTTTGTTGTATCTGTACATATGGTCGAGCGTTGAGCTATTATGACGCTAGGTATGATTTCCATTTTCAAGCTTATTGGCACCGCCTGGGTTGGATTTTCAGGAAGCTTGTTCATCTGAATGCTTTGATGATGCCATGTCTATGTATTTGGTGATGTCGACCATTGGGTATTTATTCAGTCGGAGCATATTTTAGTTGTATTTCAATACTGTTCGTATTCCAATTTGAGGGTCGTCGTGTATTTCAATATTGTTCATATACTAATTTGAGGGTTTCCACGATCACGGCCCAAATTTACTATTAGATTAATTTTCCAGTGGTTGGTCTTGACTTGAAAGGCCAAGATTGAGCAATAAAGTGGATTGTTAAATATAGATTTTTATTGCAAAGTAGAAAAAGAAGTCACAAGTGATTCCTTTCATAGGTGATTCTTATTTTCAAGGAAAATAAATTCTATTTAGTGAGCTTTAATATTTGTATTGAACCTTCAAAACTTTGTACATCATTCAATGTTTTTATATCCATATTCACTAATGTTTGCTGGAAGAAAATTGGACAACAGATGAACAAAATCCTTTACTCTCTTCTAAATAAAGCTGCAAGTGTACCGACTAAGCATTTGAACAGCAAACAACAAATGTGTTCTAGAGCATCTTTGGATCTTCTGATTTGATGACAATCACAGGACATTTTGCATGATTGACACAATAGTTGCTCACACTCCCCAAGAAAATCCCTGAACCATGTAGCACAGTTTAGTAATGGTAGCACAAGCCCAAACCAAATCCATTATCAGGTTTTCATATAATGCCTTCAAGTTTAATATAAGTTTCACTAGGGTTTCAATTGCTTGCCTCCATAGCCATGGCTGCCAATCACCAGTAAATCTGCATCTTGGCTCTCAAGAGTAGCACATATACCATCTCTGGGATCTCCGGCGCTTACCACTGTTCTAGGACTATTGACCTGTTAACATGCTTTATGTCAGAACTACAATATGTCTTGGAGATATATTGCATGAGTTTTGTTACCATACTTTGCCTTCACAGCTATAATGCACAATGTGCACATGTCATTTTTGGCCAAATTACTTACTTCATATTGTCTGCAGAACTCTTTTGCTTCTTCAAAGATTTTTTCTGTTACTTCTTCTTCGTGTTTCTTGATTGCATGCATCAAGTCTTGACTCACATAATCCTCAACTGAATTAGGGCAACAAAACTCAAATTAGGGTTGAATAAACATCTCAGAAAACCTGTGCAGAAATTTGCCATACAATTCAGAAGACGAGACAAGAAGATTAGCACTCCAAAAAAAAGAAAGAAAAACAGAAAAAGCTTGTAATGCAAAGGAAAAGGAAAACAGAAAAAAGCCTGTAGTGCAAAGGGAAAGAAAACGAACTATGTGGAGCTATGGATTGGACATGAAGCAGAACAAGGCGGGTGGTAGGAGATCGACATGCAGTTAAATTTTGGAGAGCCCAGGTGAGCGCCTTTTTGCTGAGAGGCGTATGGTCTATGGCCACAACCACAACCGTCTCCTTTCCGCTCGCCATCTCCTTCCCTCCGAGGATCTACAAATATTACCAACCGTCAGATTCCTGCCTAAAATACCCTTGTACTTACTGCTTTTTGCTTTGCATAGAATTCCTTTGAATTGTTGTACACGTAAAAACCACCTACCAAAAATTCTGCCTTATCTCCCAATCACTGTTTGCCACGTGGCAAACTTTCAATCCCTAAACTGTTGTTTAGGGAGCATTCTAGTTGACATTCTATGTTTAGTTAACATTCTGCCTTTATTAATCATTTTAGATGACATCCTGCATTTCGTAAACATCATGTACATTCTGATACAAAAATTACAAGACAAGAAGCAAAAACTAAACAATTTAAGATTAGGAAACAAGGTGATTTCCATTCAAACGTATCTCAGATCCAACAAAGTCATGATCAAAACAAAGTCATTGGCTTTATCTGTTCACAAATCAGAATTTTTTATATCAGAAATGTATCACACAGTTCTGGAACACGCCACCCATGATATTTCTTTCAGCAGTTTCCAAATTGAAAGCTCGACGAACAACTGGATCGACTCTAGCCAAAGCTTCGAGGTCTTCATTCAACTCCCCGTCATCATTCATATATTCAACATCTTGAACCATGACTTTGGAATGGATAATTGGAGCACCTCTAATATTGCATAAAAGTAAATTAAAAATAATGACAAGGCATAAACTTACACTTACAACTCTATTCACATATGCATTCATAATAGAAGTAAGAGCAGAAGAAACTGAAATCTTTAGAACAGAAGAATCAGAAATGTAACTTGTGTTGGTGACTGCTCCACTACCGATATCAACATAAATTACGGCAGAATTAAATTTGACATTGCAATTAGCAATTTCATAAGCAAAATTACATGTATCAGAACTTGGCGCAGAAAGCGGGAAGTACTTTAGAGCAACAAGAGATTTAGGCATTGCAATACCTGTAACATCCAGAATTAGATATCTGAAATTTGAATTAAGTACTTGGATTGTAACATAATTAAATACCAGAATTCTGACGCTCATCATGAGCACACAATTCCTCATATACTTATGGAAAGAGTCGACGATTACCATTCTCATCAAATGGATTTGCAACAATATCCAACGCACACTTTGATTTAACCTCCTTGTCCTTATTATACCTGTGCATAAATAAGTTAAACAAAGCAAAAATTAGAAAACCAAACAAAAGCAATACCTCAAAAAAGCCTCGGTAGTTTTGTGGCCAGTCTCATCCATCCCAACTGATATTGGAACACCACTTCTACACATCCTTGAAACTAAAGTGGCACGACCGCTTTTGCCACTGAAATCACCTTCTGCACCAACTAACTCAGCCATGCATTTCATCCAGCCATTTAATTTCCTACCACTAACCCTGTGCTTGCAGTTATACCAAACCTACATGCAAAGAACATTCTATTATAAAGTCTGCTAAACTATTCTATTTTGTCCAAAATATAGAAACTCAAGTAGAAAACGAACTAAATTTAAATAATAATACTTACATTTGACTGAGGACGAATGATATTTTGCATGAACGCATACTGCTTCCCATTTTTAGTTTTATATTTCTTTGGCAAATGTCTAAGAAGTTGCTGGTATGTTCTGATCACATCTTCTTCATAGCATTTAACAGGTAGACGAAAGGATCCTCTTGGTATTTAGACATACTAACATCATTGTTCTTCCTTAACCTCTCACTATACACTAAACCATCTTTATCATCTGATCTCTCAACATTAAAATATGTAATTACAAGTTCAGCAAGCTCCTATTGACCTCTAATGCCAAAGCGAGAAACAACATAGTATAAAAATCATTTTTGAAGATCTTTCCATCTGTAATCTGATGTTCAATATCATTAACAAGGCTACTTCAGTGCCAAACGAAATTTCATCAACTTCCTTCCGTTTACAGCATACTGCAGGAGTGTTTCTTGACCGTCTCATTGTTGCAATGCAAGCTAATCTAGCTTGCTGAAGATAGGAGAATATCTAATGTCAAATTCCTCCTCCTCAATACCTATTTCAACCACTCTTATTTCCTGTTTTCGTCTTATCATAGTACCAAACTTTCTGAATAGCTTTTGTAATCTAAAAAAAACAAAATACATTATTCAAAGAAGAAAGAACACAAATAAAAAAGGAAGATTATGCAACTCACGATTCAGTTGGGTACATGTTACCATTGTCCTTTACAACCTGCAATATAAAGCATTCTAACATGCCAGAAAACTCTTTCTCATTCAAACCCTCAACAAGGACATTATCAGGTAATCCAACATGCCTTCTCCATGCATCAAACTTGTTTCGAGCCCACTTTACTTTGGATTCAGATTTATTTATCTCTCCTGATCTAACTTCCTGCATTAGAGCTTCATCTAAATCTAAAAACCGTTTGCATTTGTCTTTCTTATCTTTCTTATCTGACATCACATTATTCTTGGTCAAAGAAACCAATCCACAATTATAAGTCTCAACTGCATGCAAGTAATCATCTATCTCTTTGCTATCAAACTCATGCAATAGAGATTCTTCACAATCTCTTGCCAGATCTTCTGAAATATTCGTGATATCACTCAAACAAGCTCTTGGAGTACTGGAACATTCCATTGTAGCATGCAAATAAAGGAAGGAGCTTCTCCCATTCCTAAAGTTTCTCCCATTACTACAACCTTACAGATTATCTATTAGCACAAAAAAATAGAATGAAAGCCTAAGCAAGCTTCTATTACTTGAAAACAAAGAAGTAAAAGAAAGCAAGCTTCTATTATTTGATGTGAGAGTACTCCAGAATCGATGCAAGAACTCCAGAATCGCTGCAAGTACTCCAGAATTGTTGCAAGCACTCCAGAATTGCTGCTGCAAGAACTTCTATTACTTGATGTGACAAGAACTCCATATATCTATAAGAACTCCAGAATCGTTGCAAGAACTTCTACTCTTGAGAGCACTCAAGAATCGATACAAGAACTTCTATTCTTGAGAGTACTCAAGAATCGATGCAAGCATCGCTACAAGAACTCCAGAATCACTGCAAGAACTCCAAATATCTACAAGAACTCCAGAATCGTTGTATATATCGACAAGAACTCCAAATATCTGTAGGAACTCCAGAATCGCTGCAAGAACTCCAAATATGGTCTCTAATCTCACAGATCTGCCAAACTTTTACTGCAAGAACTTCAATTTGGCTGTTAAACTGCCAAACAGGTCGTTAATCTCTCAAAGTAGCCGCTAATCTAAGAACATAGACAAAGGCGCCCTATCTCAATCGGCCATCGCCGCCATCGACGTTGGAGCTGAAGAGGGAAAAAAAAGGGAAGAAAATTTTTTTGCACAAAATTTTTGGTAGGTAGTTTCCACATAACGGGAATGTCAAGTTAATTGACATTCCCATGTGTCAGCCACGCCTCTAACGAACGGCGTCGGCGTGGCTTCCACCTGGGAATGTCAAGTAACTTGACATTCCCTTATACGTAATAATTGGGGGGAGGCTATTACTGCCAATTATGGCACTATCTTAAATGCTATAATTTCTTACTCTAAAATTCATCCACCATGGTGCAAGAAAAAAGGAAAAAACAGGGCCATGTCATGTTCGTAATAGCCTCCCCCCTATTATTACGTGGGCTAATGGCCCTGGGGGAGGCCATTATGCCTTGCTCAGCCTGGCTCGCCCTAACGAGCTCGCAAGAGCCTTACAGGACGTAGTGGCCTCCCCCGAGCCATTACCGCTTCCATAATGTTAGGGTGGAGGCAATTATTGACAATTTTAGACCTATATTATTTCCTATAATGTCATGTGGTGCATTCAAGGGGCAATTCCTCTTGCCAGTGCCTCGTGGTGTGTATGTTAGGCCACATCATTGCATAATTACCTCCACCCTAACATTACAGAAGCAGTCGGTGCCGCCAAGTCAGCTGGCGGCCACCAGAAAATTTCAAGGCTAAATTCTTCTCCTCATTAAAATTACCCGATGAAATTCTAAACCATCCTGGAATTTCTACAATCAAGAGCTCGGAGTTTCGGCATTCCTGCACTAATACATACCTACATTTTGGCCGGATAAAAATCACAGACAATTTTTGCTCCGAATTCATCATTCTTGAATTTAGAACAGAGCATGGGCATAAAGATCCGCCCAATTTTGGTAGATGGTTAGTAGATTAGTTCAAGTCAGATCTCATTCATGCAGATGGAAGCATTTTTGCAGTCAAATTGACCGATTTACTGTTCAGAAGGATAATCTGCGTATGCAAACCCCAATATTCTCCAGTTCCAGCAGCAAGGGATCCCCTGATGGCCATTCATATGGGTCTAAGTTAGATATTGGGATACAAAAAAGCGCGACAAGCGGAAGCAGATTAAGCACGCAAAGCAGCTATTCTTCGCACCTTTTCGATTCCCGCACGCCTTTTCGCAAACAATGATCTGGGCTGTCAGACCCGTAATCATTCGCGCTGAAATCGTTAATTGATCTTCTATACGCAGATTATACCCTAAAAGCACTCCGATTTGTACCCTCTGCTTTTCGAGATTATTTCCTTCCGGCGCTTGCTTCGATCGAATTCATACCTTGCTTTTTGTTAATTCACTGCTTTTGCGATGGCCGGAGAAGGGATTATTCCTCAGCAGAAGCTGAAGTGGCTGCAGGATAATGTGACTGAAGAAGATTGGAACAGTGTATGGACAGAACCATTCGAATCCTTTAAAGAAAAAGGCAAAATAAAAATTTATTTTGTCCGCACTCATCTGAAGCAACAATTGGAGGACTTGATCGAGTTTTTGTATCCTGAAGCAGGATTACCAAACAACGAATTGAGGAAACTCGTTGCTTTGGCATTTGCTTGGCAACATTGTGCTCGGGCAGAGCAAGATCCTGAGGGTCATAAGATAAATTGGGATGCATACAAGTCACAGGTTACTGTTTGGTCGAGAAAGAAACCAAGGGATGATATGGATGTAAAGAAAGAAGATGTTAAAAAAATGAAAACCGTACATCCTTCAGGCCAAAGCACACCTCAGCCTTCAGGCAGAAGAACACCTCAACTGGAATTAAAGGCGAAATCAGGTCAGCCAAATGAATTTTCTGTTTGCAATTGTAGTTTCAATATTTCTTTGATTGAAGAGGAAGTCAAGAAGTTGGAAACAGAGTTAGATAACTGTCAAACAGATTTGGCTAAAATTATTAGTAAGATTGAGGTTGACAACAACTCCCTAGCAAGGGAGGAAGTAATGATTGATATAGCAAAGAAGGAGGTGAGTAAACTACAGAATGAATTAGCTGCTTTGAATGACAAAGCAGATAAAACAGATGAAGATTTGAACCAGATTGCAGATTTGAAGCATAAAATAAGTGGAGAGCTTTACTTCTGCTCCAAACTGGAAGCTTGCCTTCCAAAGGTAAGTGTTGAA
>JAANSK020277192.1:0-11228 GCA_011763485.2 Isoetes engelmannii
AAGTGACCTTTATACGCCCCTGATTTGCTATTTCGAGCAAAATGAGAATGTACGGATTCTCAAATTAATGAATTCGTCATTAGAGGTCACGTATTTTGCAGCGGATAAGTTTGGTCGCTGGACGATCATTAAGTGGCTAGAGGGAGGTCAGGAGTGGGGGATTGTCAATGTATATGCTCCGAATCAGCCGTCTCGATGAGGGGCGTTGTGGGCTACTATCAGGCACAAGATGCGAGGCCTTGGGGGCTTGCAGGTTGCGTGGTTACTATTAGGGGACTTTAATATGGTGGAGGGAGTCACGGATTGCACTGGCCCTGGCACGCAGGTGGTGCAGGGCTTCGAGAAAGATCAGTGGCTACGTCTAATACAGGAGGTGGCTATGGTGGAAGTTCCAGGCGATTCGTCTTTCACCTACTGCAATCGGCAGATTGGGGCAGGCCGTGCGTATGCGAGGGATGATAGGTGTTATGGTTCTTTTATTGCTTTGGATGGTATACCTTCTTTGCGTAGGCAGAATCTTTTAGCCTCCTCGGTCTCTGACCACTACCCTCAGTTGGTGTCTGGCCGAGGTGGTGTTATTCCTCGGCCCTCTAGGACGGTGTTTCGTTTGAACACCCGACTATTGAAGGACGTGGAATTCTCGGCGCAGTGCTAGGATATGTGGTTGGATACTTTCGCCTCTCAGGGTGGCATGGCGGGCATGTTGGCGGCTCTTGCTAGGGTGAAGCACTTTGCTAAGGAGTTTGGGAGACAGCGAGTGCATCAGGAGCGGCAGGAGCTGCATGCCGTCTATCAGGAGTTGGAGAGGATTCGAACACACCCTTCAGATGGTATCAGGGAGAATGCGGTGCTACAACGTATCGGTGCCCTAGAGCAGGTTAAGGTCCGGGAGGCGCGTGTGAAAGCAAGCCTCACCTGGTTGAAGGAAGGGGATACGAGTTCATCTGTATTCTTTCGGGCAGCCAGGCAGAGGCATTATACGACATCTATGGCATCTCTTTCCTTGCCCGATGGTTGGACGTTGGAAGACCCTGCTGAGTTGCGGAGGTATGTGCACACCCATTTCTCTGGGTTTTTTGCGCAGCGTGCGCTCCCCTATGAGCAGGAGATGCAGGAGCTTGTTTTGGCGCCTGTCAAGCCTTCCATTTCTCCTCAGCAGCATGAGAGCCTGGAGCAGCAGCTCTCAAGAGAAGATCTTGCCGAGTCATGTATATGTATGGCTAAGGACAAGTGTCCTGGGCTGAATGGCATTCGTGTTGAGTTCTTCCAGACTTATTGGGAGTGGGTCGGTGAGTCGGTGTATCAAGTCTATCTTGGGCTGCATCGGATCTTGAATACCGCATGCATTTCCCTCATTCCTAAGGTGAAGCAACCTTCCACCATTAGTGACTGGAGGCCTATTTCCTTGTTGTCTTCTGTATACAAGATCATTGCGAAAGCCCTGGTGAAGAAGCTGAACCCGGTATTGTCCTCCTCCATCAGCAGGGTCCAGTCTGGATTTGTTCCTGGGAGGAACATTTTGACAAATGTGGCGGCGGCATACGAAGGCCTGTATTGGGCCAGGAGGACAGGGCAAGGCATTGCATACCTGAAGCTTGATTTCGCCAAAGCATATGACAGTGTTCGCTGGGAGTTCCTGTCTGCCATGATGTTGGCTTTCGGCTGTGGTCCACGGTTCACAGAGACCGTTATGAAGCTGCACAGGTCAGCCCGAGCTACAGTGGTGTGTCTTCTTCTCTTTGGGCAGAGGGGTGCGTCAGGGGTGCCCTCTCGCACCATTTTTGTTCACGATTGTGGCAGAGGCCTTGTCCCAGTTGCTTCTGGCTGCTGTGGAAGAGGGCGTGGTGGATGGGCTCCAGATGCAGGATGGTAGTCAACAAATCATTAGCCAGTTTGCTGACGGCACCTTCCTCTTTCTGGTGGCAGAGGAAAGGAATCTGCGGAATGTGAAGGGTCTGCTCGACACCTTCTCTTTGGCCTCAGATATTCTCTTGAATTGGGGAAAGTGCTCTGCATGGGTCCTGTTGACTCCGCCTCCCCCTTGCCTGGCTCGTTTTCCGTGGAAGGTACTCCCAGGCAATGCATGTATGAAGCTGCTGGGTATTCCCTTTGGAGGGGACATTTCCATAGGGCGGGTGTGGGATGAGATTCTGCAGGGGTTGCAGAAGCATCTCAACTGGTGGAAGGGCATTAAGCTGTCAATGGCAGGGAGGATCACTCTGGCCAAGTCTGTGCTTTGCAGCATACATGTATACATGGCATCCGCCATGCTAGCTCCTGAAGGGAAGATGCAGGCGTTGGACATGATGGTCCAGAACTTTGTATGGGGCGGGGATGATGAGGGGGCGGTGGTCAAGGTGGCCTGGTGAGTGTCTCCGCCCCCGGAGAATGGAGGTTTGGCCATCTTGGATTTGGCTCTGTACAGCAAGATTTTGGTCTCCAAGTTTGTGTGGAGCATTCTGCAAAAGGGAGCATCCTCACTACTGTTGGCGCTGTTGATGCAGTCTCTTCACCACTGCGTGGCATTTGGAAAACCTTATGTTCATGAAGAGTTGTCATGGGCATTGCTGCATGGGTTTAAGCCTTTCTCGCATGCATCCCCTTTTCTCATCGGGGTGTTGCGGGCTTGGGATCATGTGCGGGTACTGTTCAAGCTGGATCATGCCTCAGTGTATCATCATTTTTCGCCCTTCTTGTGGGTGCCTCTGCCTCCAGCGCACTTGCCTCTGGCCGTCACTGTGCATGCCCAGATGCAGGCCCGTTGGAGGCGGGCTGGTGTGCGCACTCTAGAAGACTAGTATGGGGGTAGTCAGGTTGCATCGTGGGAATTCTTTCGAGCCCGATTTTGCCTGATGGCCAGAGACTGGACTATTTGGGAGCAGGTGGCTCGTAGCATTCCGCTGCACATACCTGTATTGCTTCAGGATGATGTGGTGGTGCAGGTTTGGAAGGTCCACCCTGACGTTGATGTTTCTTGCTTTGTGCGGTCTTCCTACCGAGTGTTGGTTATTCATGACACTTTGCCTCCCTCTGGCTAGTGGTCTCTGCAGCTTTCGGGTTCCCGCTGGCGCTCCGTTTGGGTTTGGACGTGGAGTACCCTTCCCCCTCCGAAGGTCAGGATGCTCCTGTGGCAGGTGGTGCACCGTTGTATCAGGGTGAATGCCCTGGTGAGCAGGTTTAGGTCAGGAGTGAGTCATATGTGCCCTTGTTGTGGTCTTCATCTTGAGACGGTGGAGCATTGTCTGGTCCTCTTCCCTCATTTGCAGGCGGCCTGGGACTGGGTTTAGGCTCGATTCCAGGTTCGACTGACCAGCCAGCAGTTGCTGCTGCATTTGTATCCGGGTGCTTGGCCTCTTCTAAGGAAGCAAGCCTTGCACTTATGTGTGGCTTGGCTGGTGTGGCTGGTCTGGAAATGGAGGCGGCGGTGGATTTTTCAGGGGATCCAGCAGGCTTCGGCCTCCCTGATCCCCCATCTTAGGTACAAGTTGTTCCAGAGCTTTCTGGTGTTTTAGGGATTGGCAGAGCGGAAGTTCGCCATTTGGCGGGACTTCCTGGGGATTGTGGATGCTGACGGGCACTTTGTTCAGTCATAATTGATGAGATGTTGGAGTGGTGGGGTATCGCTGTCTCTTTGGGACAGTTCATCTTCCTCTTCACTCATCTTGTATCATTTTTATTCTTTTAATTTAATGCGACAAAGTTCTTCAAAAAAAAAAAAAAAAAAAAGGAAAGGTGCATAAATGGCTAAATCTCCATCATTGGCCGAGGGTATATCCTAAGATATGCTAAAAATTCTAGAATCTTGACTGCTACTGGGAATTACCTATTTCTAAACTAACACAACGTACAAAAAAACTATGCAAACCTAAATTATACACCATGGATAACCTCCAACTAGTGTCTACACAAGGTTGCCTACAAGAAAAGGCTCAATCATTGTACATTGTTTATATTTCTATATAATGTTGGATGGGAGTTGTACATTGTTAACATGTTGTAGACATGGTTGTCCTCAAAATGTAACCAAATTGTTGATTTCTTACAAATGTACAATGAACCCTACATTGCTAAAAATTCAATAATAGAATTGATTTTTTTTTGTCTACGGAGACCAAAGAGGCCTATGGGACCCAAATAAAGGACACAATAAACCTATTACTATCCAGGATTAAAAGCCCTCGCCCCAAAGAATTTTCGAGGGAAAAAACCATAGCAATGGGCTTGTTGATAAACTATACACTTTGTACATTTTAATGTAATAACTGAGGACTCAACTGAGTTTGCATGCATTACCTCTTGGAGGTATGATGCTAGGACCCCCATGGAAGCCACCTCCACCATCACATGCAGCGGTTGATTAGGTAAAACTGTCCCGGCATCTAATAGGCCTAAAGGCTGGGTAGTTCTAAGGAGTGTGGCACTCATCTTCAATAACTCCCAGTTGGAATTGATAGAGCATATCTGTGCGATCTTCTCGGGGCCATCTGCATGTCTCAATTCTGGGATGGTGTGCTCCAGCGTGAATGGATGCAATCAGTCTACGTTTCTTTATCGAAAAATGCATTAGCATGTACTGCTATGTACCCCCTGGCAAGCGTTTGATTAGTCAGGGTTTTGTAGTGTGTTGTCTTTACCAATTCCAAAGCTCTAGCATCCCAAAAGCTTACTGAGGAAGCATGTTTCAAGATACTTCTCGTGTAATTGTGGTCCTCATTGTTGGTTATCTGTATGCAACTCTGTTTCTGCATATTCCATCTGGAGAACCTAATGGCTTGTTTCTCCTTCCAGCATGCTTTAAAGCATTGCGGACCTATGGCCATTGTGTACACGAGGCTTAGAAGGCGAGTGTTTCCCATATTGACTACCTTCTAAAAGTATATGACGTGACGTTCAAAGGCAGCCCTCTGAAGGGCTAAGAACCATTGTCTCTTGCAAAAGAATTCGATATGGAATTGTGGACTTGACTCTAAGTGCTCGTGTAAGAAAGGCAAATGTTTTAAAATTTTATACAACAAGATAACGTTGTGTTGCTATTGTCTTTTTCTCAATTCACATCAGTTCCCCCTCCAGGAATTGGACCTAGAATAGCCCATTTGTTTGTAGCTTACCTCAGGCCTTATAATATTGCCTAAATTATGTCGCGCCGGTACAAGCAAACAACACCTATCAAAATACAATGTGTCACTTTCCGAATTCAAGGTTGTCACACGACAGCATCAAAATCATTTAGTGTTGGTGTCATGACTGATACGCCACCTTAATTATCGTGCCCCAACCAACTGGGAAAAAGTGTCTAGACGTTGAGGTTTGACTCTCCATATGTGATAATTAGGTGACGTCTTCCCAAGATCCTCAAGTGGTCTCCCATGGGCTCCAAAAGATACTGATTCCTCCACCTCTCGGAATGCTCACTCTCGAGCATATGGGACTTATATCCTTCGCCCATGAGGCAAATTTTTTTAATTGGGACGCTTCCATGAAGATTTGAATTCAAGGCTCGACTCTGATACTAATTGATACGACAACTTAATTATCATGCCCCAGGCAACTATGCAAAAGCCTATAGACGTTGAAGTTTGACTCTTTATATGTGATAATTAGATGCCGCCTCCCTAAGATCCTCTCGAGGTGTCTTGAGAGGAGGAGGAATTGATATGATGCACTTTCTTCAAAACTGATATGCCACCTGCATACATGAGGTGGTAGAAAAACCCCTATATACGCCATTTTTAGAAAATATCAAAATGCCCCTATATTTTGCAAAAATTAATAAAATGCCCTTAGGCATTTTAGGTAATATGATAATGTAGTTTAAAAGGAGCATCAAATGGAAAAGTTATCTTTACAGAAGTTGTAGATCATGATAAGATCTTTCGAACAAGAGCAAATTCATCTAAATTGGAGTTAAAATTCACAAGGTATAATCTTTTGAATTGTTTTTTTAAACGCATATTCAAACACTATAACCTACATATTTGAACTCCATTTCAAATGATTTTACTTTCATTGAATAGCTCTCACTCTCATCTATAAGTTTTCTGAAGGCCACTTTTTAGTTTGAACCATCACAAAGAAGTTATTACCATTTTAGACAAGCACACTATTTTTAGGGGCATTTCGGTAATGTTTGCAAAGTTTGGGGGCAAATCTAGTGTGAAGATAAGATCGCCAACATGAAGTTGGACGTTCTTGGCTATCCCCTATGGGCTTGTAATCACTCCATTCGCCAACTTGATATCATACTGTCGGTAATAAGATTCACAGCAGCACTATCCTCATCAATTTGGACTTGTGCTATCCTGTTTAAACCAACGTAGGCTTCCATGGTCGGGACAATCCAAGAGCGGGCAAACTCAACGACATTGGACACCTTCTTTGATCTTTTCTCTTGTATGTAAGATTATTTTTATAAATGATGTATGACGGGGTTTTATAACCTTAACTAAATGTGTTACCTTGTTTATGACCTAATATACATAAAGGTTAACCGGTAATATTGTAATTGAAGATGTTTTGCCTCTTTAATTACAATATTTTTCATAGCAACTCATCTTATAGTATATTAGATTGCATAAGAAGCAAGGGTGAATAATGTTTTTGCAGCTTGAAATCACGAACTCCAAGAAGTCAACATCAAGCTTTGAACTGGCAGCCAAGGAATCTCTTGGCGGAAACAAGAGCAAGTAGACTTAATAGTGATGACTGTCCGATATGGTTGGGTATGGTCCTCAGTGAAGTCAGCTCCACCATGCTTGATGGTGAGGAGCTGCGTCCTGGTTTCCATGTACAATTTTGGAAACCCGTTGGGAGGCACAAAAAAGGGAATCTCAAGGAACAATACTCTAAATGCTGGGAGAAAAGATGGATGAATAATCCAGCTGACCCGGTAAGAAGGGAATTGGTGGAATGTGTGGTGTGGTCATACCATCCAGAACAATTCATTAAAGACGAGACACACAAGATCCCTAAGAGGGAAATGGACAAAGCCATGAGCAACCTACATGCAGTAGCATTGTATGACAAGAGACATAGTGCTTGACTCTCAACGGTAATAGTGATTCTCTGTAACTTGCTAAATACAAACTCTCTGTTTCTTTGGAATTTCTCAAATTGCTTTCCGTAAAGAAACACTAAACTTAGGCTAGACTCATATATAATAAGGATTTAATGCAACATCAAAGTATAAGCACTGCCTAATATTTTTGGAGAAGCAGGAGTCCCAAATTAGTGAATGAGGCTCGTCTATTAGAATATGTCCCACTATATTATGTGACTTCCATGCTCCCCTTGAATTTTGGACATCACCAATTTTGATAAATTCCCTCATCTGTTTGCCCATCATCATCACCCGATGGTTGATTCTGCCAGCATGGCGTAGGAACCTATGGCCATTTCGTGCTTGATCTTTGGAGGGATGATCCAAATTTCCATGTCAACTCCATTTTCAAGTGCTTGAAAACACTAGAGAGGGGCACGATAGAAGGCAGGAGATAATCCCCATCAGCCCCCATTTTCGATGCGTTGATGGATGATCAACCTCTAGCCTACCAAAGGCAAATAACTGGCTCACCTCGAAAGTTTAGTTGGGCAGAAAAAGGACATGGGATGACTTCCCCATCTATGGAAAGCCCATGCCTGAGAACGTATGCGTCCAACTAGATAACTGCTGTAAAGAAAACAAGATTAGATGGATGTTTGGGGCAATGTCATACCTTACGGCAATTGAGGCTTTCAAAGTGAAAGTGGAGTTTATGATGGTTGGGCACACCCACGATGACATAGATGGCTTCTTTGGCACATTCTCTATTAATATACGGAGGGAGAATGTAGCCACTCTTCCTAAACTCATGGACATGTTTGAGAGTTGTGTGAGCCCTAATCCCATGGCATTCTTGCTCGATGAAGTTGCAGATTGGAAGTCATTTATGGAGGGATACTTGCTAGATGATAAGAATAAAATTACAAGGCACACTAAGCCACTCCAATTCAAGTTCTGGGTTAGAGATGGAATACCAATCATGCAGTACAAATGGAGACCATCTGATAAGCTCTGGATGTACAAGGCATTGAAATATAGGAAAAGGATCCACAGGGTGAAGTGCTACTTCCCATGGGTGAGCCCAAACCAAAAATGTTAAGGACTCTAGCTAGTTAGTGAAGGGAATTCGAGAATACATAACCCACTAGGAAGATGGGCGAAAAGGAAATCTCACGTCAACACTCAAGAAGGATCACATGGGATCCCTAATCGCACACTGGGAGGAAGTGGTGTGTTGTTTAGAGAAAGACCAGCCTTGTGTGGGCAAGTTAAGGGATGGGTTCCTTCCAGATAGTAGATGGGAGGGTTCCCTTGCCGTTGGGACGTCCACTAAAGAAGGTGCCACCAAAGGCTCCAAATGGTAGATAGGAAGCAAGGCCATGAAGCCGAAGTGGTTCGATCTTCCAGAATGGGATGCCTTCGAGGACATCAAGGAGGGCTACTTCGTGCCGGTTATCTCAGATCTCTCACCTCCAACACCAACTCATCAGGAGGAAGAGCAACAGGCTGGCAATCAAGCAGAGTCAACATAAAAATCTCGAACCAAGAGTTAGGAGGAGCATCCACAGATCTTCCAACCTCCAAGGCAAGAAGATTCTATAAAGTGGGGAACATCATCTTCAAGCTTTTAGGATGAGATATGAAGATCTCTAAGTCGTTAATGACATCATCAAGTCCATGAGTATGGATACTCCTATGAAGAAAGCCAATCTCGACATCAAGGGGAGTACAACTAGAAGATGTTCAACAAAAAGAGAAAGACCTATGAATGATTATACAACAACTCTAAAGAGATCACATCCTCCAGCAACTTGGGAGAAATGTTGCCTTGCTACTCCAACGGCTAACAAGTCGACGAGCTTCTAGCAAGACCGGAGACCTAGAGTTAAATAATTGAGCATGTTAGACGAATGGATGATAACATCCATGATGGGATTGGGCAGCAATTTCGAGTAGATATGTTGTTGAGAAAGGATCGCCCCAAGCTTCAAGAATTGGGAAGAAACGGGTGCGAAGTAACATGAATGATACACAATTGTTAATAGATATCCAAATATATTGGAACCTCTTTGTGAACTTGATCACTTCGCTAAGCAAGATTCAGTAATAGGATCACCGTTGACCATGTATAAGACGAGCACCTCCACAATATAAGGAATAATCCGACCAAATGAAGAGAAGCAATCTAAGAAGTCCGGCCAACCTATTAGATGACATCGACTCACAGGTAGGAATCGAGCCGATGCCGTTCTAGGTAGGGCAATCTTTTGGGACACGTGCTGTGATATGATGAAAATGGAGAGACACATGTATCACACCATTCTCTGGTCATTCCACTTTGTTCACGCTAGAACACATGGTGTGCCACTAACATGGATGGCTCCCTGCTCATATGTCCCGACTCGGATGGTTGAGGACACGCCGAAATGACATTGTCCTTAGCTAGGGGAGTAAGTCATATCCATTGGAGATAGCGGCTAAACATATAGACTCACAGGTGGGACTATTTCAAGAGGGTAATAACCAAGAAAGGGGGAATTCTAGAGTATAAGATCTAGAGCAAGACTAATTATATAATTGCATAATCTTTTGTGACCAAAGGAAATGTCATAGTGACAACACCTTGTGGCCATAGGATTACATAAATAATTTATGAATCCATATCTCTGCAAGTATAGTAGGTCGCAGCACCAAAGAAACAAGATTCAACTTCGACATCTTCTGGGCGGAGCTAAGATGCATAAGTGCCGAGGTCATGAACATTGACAAATATGATCTCATAGTCAGAAGGGAGTATTTGAAGAGGGCTAAAGCAAGGATCTACTGCGACAAGCAAGGAATTTCAATTGCAGCACCAAATGGAAAATGGGTTTTAGTAAGAGGTAAGAAGTCCATTTTTGGAAGGCGGTGCAAATGAGCTGTGAAATTAAATAAGAATGTTATGAAAGGCAAGGTTGCTTATACCCTTAAGCTGAAAGCCGTCGACCCCGGCTACAAGCATAAGAAGGAGAAAACTAATGTAATCAGTTACCCAAAACAATTGCTAAGCTAATTTAAGAGTTTTTATGATCTCCTTCTAGAGGAATTCAAGAGCTTCCGCCTTATAAGGGCGTTGAAAGTGAAATTACAGTTGCAACAGATGCAAAGCCGGCAAATAAAGCATCAGAGAGCTAGCATAAGCATCCCAGAGCTAGCAGAGTTTAAGAAACAAGTAGAAGAGTTGTTAGAGCTCAGGTTTATGCAGCTAAGTGCATCAACCCTCAAAGCACCCATTATATAAGAAGGACGAGTTTTTCATCATCTCCTTCGATGACATATTGATCTTCACCAAGTCCATGGAGGAACATGTGGGCCACTTGAGAAGAGTTTTTACGACATCAACTGTACGCCAAACTTGAGCCATATATTCTCAGCAGAGGGAATCCCCATCGATCCAGCAAAGATCGAAGCCATCTTGGATTGGCCAGCACCAAGGAACGTCCACGAAGTCAGGAATTTCTTAGGTTAGCAGGGTACTATAGAAAGTTTGTGAAGGGTTTTTGCTAAGTGGATCTCTCCACTATCAGACTTAATGAAGAATGAGAAAGTAAAGGATTGGGTTCATCATTGGTTAGAGAATGTCCAAGTCTCTTTTGAGGAGACTCAAGGAAGCTCTAACTACAACACTTGTGCTTACCTTGCCAAAGTCAAACCTGGACAAGTTAGTGACAACGGATGCAAGTAAATTAGCAACCAGATTAGTGCTTATGCAAGAAGGAAGAGTGATCGCCTACGACTCTAAGAAGATGAATGAGACGGAGCAGCGCCACTCGACATATGATCAAGAGTTATTGACAATCATAGGCGTGCTAAGAATATGGAGGCATTATTTGCTTGATACACCATTCCATTTGGATACGGACCACACTACCACCCCAAAACTAGGACCACAATTGAAGAAAATAACCAAAATAAAACATGTATTGTATTTTTAAAGATAAAGAAAATTACACGTAGTTATGTGGAGGTGTAGTTTTTCAAAGATATGTTGTAGCTTTTTTAAAGAGTTGTTTTTAGCAGGGTTGCCTAATCCCCCCCACCTGAACCGAGCGATTCCAGGCTGTCCACGTGTTCAGCCACGTCACCTACTTTCAATTCTGGCCATCGGATCTTTTATTTTCGAATCCGACGGCCACGGAAATTAGAAATT
>JAANSK020277203.1:0-11228 GCA_011763485.2 Isoetes engelmannii
TTTTAGGGAATCTTTGGAATATTCCCTCTAGTTCCCGTTTCAAGCAAATTTTCCCGTTTCATTTTAAACATTGTTATATTGGATTGAAATTAGTTTGACAACTTGTTCTGGTTGTAGACGTTAAAACTAGATCAAATTTCTTGTATTGCCCTCTAAATTAGTTCCTTGATGAATCTATTGTCAATATTCAAATTGAATCCTTCTTTTGTTTTATAGAATTGATACTGTTGAGGCAAGAGTTGTCTCGTTTCGATACACTAAAATGATATCTTTGTTTGATATATGAAACTTTTTACATTTTATATTGATAAGTTTTGTTTTGATAAGTGGTGATGATGATGGAGTTTTAACGTCCACGAGAAGCATTTAGATGGGTCATGTCCGCACCATTGTACATGGCAGAAGTGAGTCCTCCTCCTGCCAACCTTTACAATGATAGGTTGACCACTTTCACAACGAGACTTTAAACCTGTGACGATGGGTATCAGTTTAAGGTCTTGCCACATATGAGAAGTGGATTTAAGTAAAAGCAAATAGAATGCAAATTGAGATGTTAACTAAAGCCTAGAATGTTAACTAAAAGTCCTGAATAGAATCCATTCCAATACCCTAGAAAAGGAAAAGCCACGTGGCATAAGTTAATATGCACTATGGTCGAATTGGACTTAGAGGCCTTTTATGTATAAGGAAAACCTCCGCGCGCCAGCGCGAAGACATGGTTGACACGCCCGAAATTCCTCCTAAAGGAGGATTCCCGTTACGTGGAAGCCACTTAAGTGGCACTCAGCGAATCAGATGCGGCCACGTGCTTACCCTATAAATAGTGATTATCCTCCCTTTTGTTCGTTTTCTTTGGCTATGGTGCTGCTGGCGATGGCGGCAGTTTCTTTGCACCTCTTTGTTTCTTTGGTTATGGCGGCAGCTTCTAAGGCGCCCGCTAAGGCATCGATGAAGACGCCATCTTTTACCTTGTGAAGGGGTAGATAATGCCCTAGCCATTCAAGGGCATTATGGCCATGGCCAAAATGGCGAGAGCGTGCGCGGGGTGCATGCCCGAGCCATTTCAGCCATGGTCATAATGCTCGAGAATGTTATTTCCATTAATGCCCGAGGGCCAGGGCGTTATCGCCCTTGACACCCTCCTTCGAGGGTTTTATGAGTGTTATCACTAGGGCGTTATGGGTCTTCATTATAATGCCCTAGAGTGTTTAAGACTATTTTAGGATTAGAACCCAAGGAGGAGGGTGTTAAGGTATCAGCTATGGCACCGATGGCCTTGTGAACACGACAAAGGTACTATCTTCTCTCATGCTCTTTTTTTTTCTTGTAGATTTTGATGTGGCTTGCGTGTTTTGTCAGATCTGGAGCCTGTTATCTATTTTCAGGAAGATTTTTGGTAGAGCTCCGATATTTCAAGCAATGAAGGCCTCAAGAAGCTTTGAAGCTATGGTTCTGATGTGGGTTTTTGCCGCCCTTTTGCAACTGGCTTTTGCGGCCCATTCTCCCAGCCCTGCCCATCTAGCAACGCTGGATTTCGCTTTCGGTGCTGGCATTGGTTGCAGCTACTGTCGTCCTCGCCATGTTTTTTAAATCCTCATGGGTGCCCATGCGTGATGGCATTATAGGTGTTAGTAGTAGGTATGAGTAAGCTCCTCATGGGTTATGATATTTAAGGATTTTAAGATTTTTAACGATTTCAAAATTTTATGAAAAAACGTATTCTAAGATTTTTATCAAAAAAAGGAAGTTGAGCTACCGGAAGTCGCTTCAAATTTGAGTTACAGTGTGTCTTCCTTCCTTCCTTCCTTCCTTCAAATTTGAGTTACAGTGTGTCTTCCTAATTCGGGAGCAATGTTTTGGAATATGACTGTGAAAAGGTAATAAAATGCCAAAGTTCATTTTAGATCATTCTTTTTTGATTTGTTGAATGAAAAATGGAATGTAACATCGAATAGAATAGAATAATGTTTTTATCGTCCACGGAGGCCCATTGGCCTATGGAACCCATACCAACAAGCGCATTAGGCCCGGGTGAAAAAAACTCATGCCGCGAGGGTCCGGGGTAAAAACCGTGGCAACAATGAGCTTGTTGGTAAACCAGACACGGGGATGCCATCACAAGCCAGAAGGACAAAGCCGATGTCTTTCAGCCATGACCTCTTGAAGATACGACCCAAGGGTTCCCACGGCATCGGTGCTCAGCAAGAGATGCAGTGGATGGTTCAGTACCATTAACTGTGGTACCCTGCCCTAACCTATTCATAGGAGGGGCATGCTTGGAGAGCATGGTGCTCTCTTCAATGACCCTTTGCGACAGCACTGGCGAGTCCTGTCCTCACGTGCTTCTCTTGCCCATCTCCCTGTTTTAATACGGAGGCGATGACCCCCCATTCGGATGGACGCTATCAGCCTACGCTTTTTCATAGAGAGTGGGGTGCGCAGGTACTGTTGCGGTCCCCTCATGAGTGTGGGGTTCACCTGCTGTCTGTAGTGCGCGAGCTTGACCTGCGCCAGGGCCTCGGCCTCCAAGAGCTTGCTACGAAAGCAGGTGTCCAGGTAGGTCTTCAACTCCTCATGCTCCTTCTTTGTGCGGACTCGTATGCACCTGTGTGCCTGGACGTGCTATTGGGACAACCATTGTGCCTGTTTGTCCTTCTAGCAGGCTTTAAGGCACTGGGGGTCCATCGCGACTGCCAAAGCCACCTTCGGTAATCGGTCTTCATCCATGCGAGCTACCTTCTGGGAGTACAGAAGGTGGCGGCACATCACATGGTTGCTCTCTGATGCAGGAGGAAACCTGTTTCCTGGAGCAGTATCTGACATGGCACCGTGGGCTTCACCCCGAGTGCGCGCGCCAAGAAAGCCTTCTGTACTCGTTCAAGGTCACCCCAGGTGGTGGCGGAGATGACCGGGCCACAAACCTCCACGCCGTACAAGAGGACCGGCTCAATCAGAGCTCTGAAGAGGCGTGATTGATGGTCTCAGGCATACAACTAAGCCTGGTGACTGCAGTTCTGTATGGCGTGTAAGGCCTTCCAGCCTGTTGCAACCCGTAGTTGGATGCAGCTATCCCAGTGCGTGCTAGTGGAGAATTCAATGCCCAAATATTTGTAGGTTGGAGTGACCTCCACAGTTTGCCCCTGGTATGTGAAGGAGGCCGTTTGCGGGTGTCGAGAAGATGAGATGAGCAGGACCTTTGTCTTTCCCAGGTTGATCCGCATGGTGGTGTGTTGCCAGAAGGTGGCTAGTGCATCCAGGTGGCGTTGCATGTCTTTCGGGGTGTGCACTAGAAGGTCAACATCGTCGGCATAAATCAATTGCCTGACAATGTGGTGTACCAGGGGGGTGCCCATTCCCCCCTGTTCAACTATCCACTGCTCCAACTGGTCAATGTAGAGGCCAAACAGTGTTGGCGAGGGGGCAACCTTGGCGCACTCGTCCAATACTGCTGTTCACCGGCTGTTCCGAGGGTGCCAGACGTCCGAAGCATGCCTCATACAATCTGTAGATCGCATTCTGCAAGTCTAGGGGTGTGCGGAGCTCCTGCAGTCTGCTCCACCACTTGTCGCGGGGCACCGTGTCAAAGGCTTGAGCGAAGTCAACGAAACAGCAGTAAAGGTCATGTCGACGGTTCCTGCTATCCTCGATGATGGCTCGCAAGGCAAATAAACGATCAATGGTGGAGTGCCCAGGGCGGAAGCCTGCCTGGGGTAAGAGCACGGACCTCTGAGTTCTCCGCCCATATGGTTATGTGCTGCTCAATAATGGTAGCCAGAAGTCTCGCAAAGAGCGAGCTGACCGCGATAGATTGCGAAAACGGAATGAATAGTCGGAATGTTATTTAGAATGTGTTTGACACGTGGCAACACACGATAGGCCTTAGAAGCTGAATGCCACTTAAGTGGCTATTACGGATGGTAAATTTAAACGAATTGGCCGTAATGAGTACGGCGAAAGGTGGCATGCCAAAAGGCGCAATTGGGCGATTCGTGCTTCCTGCTTTGTTGGACAATCTGGAGACCCAGGTTTAGGTATGGACGCGTTTCGAAATAAAAGAACTAACGATTTCATCATGTCTCTCGAGGTTGATAACAGCAAAGAATTCCAGGCTGAAGAACAACAGGTATTATTCATTGAATTTATTTTTTTTGCTTTGCAGGTTAGTCTGATGTGTTCTGCAGGTTTTAAATGGTGTGGAAATGATGTTCACTGATCGATTGAATGAAGCGGAGGATTTTTTTGAGGAAATTAAAGCGGAACATCCCCGTTTTAGTCTCTGCCATGCACAGGTCATTGCATTTACTGCCCTAATGTCAACAGATGAAGATGATCTTGCAAGAGCCAATTCTCTTCTCACAGAAACAGAGCAACTGGCTAGCCAACGTGCACAAAAGTAATGTTCACGCATCATTTACCATTAACCTATTGCTAGGACTCTGCATTGAGGCTTTTCCTTAACAGGTTTAAGGGGAGTGCAGATTTACCACCCATAGCAACATAAAGAAAGTTAATGATGCCGTATTAAATGTGAAAACCTGGGCATTGGGAAAGATAGCCCAGAAGAGTGGATTTGGTGTGGCAGCAGCCAAAGCTGCTGCAGAAGAACAAGAAGGCAGGGCAGCAGGAGCCAAAGAAGAGGCACTGCATTTACATCGCGCACGGCGTTTAAGACTATGGTGTTTGCTGGTCCAGGCAGATTGCTACCTATGGCTATCTATTCTACAAGTAAGCAGTGTAGTTGAAATTATCACTTTTCTCATCCAACAAACATGAGTTAACATGCAAAGTAAGGGAATCACAGATAGTTGGTGCTGGAGAGAGCTTGACTTCTATGATGAAGATGGGTTATAACCTGAGAAAAGCATGGGGTCTTTATCAACATTGTGTTAAGAAGCTTAAACAAATATCCCAGGAATGGATATCAATGGGTGGGAGCTTCAATCCCAGTGGAAATATTCCAGAACAATCAGGTGATAGTGGGTCTGACGAGGAGAGTGATTCTCAGGTAGCTGAAATCTAAGCTGTATAACACTCACCATATTACCTAGTGAATATTGATAATGGACAAGACTCAGAGTTGTTCCAGGTTGATAACGTCGAAGACAAATTTGAAAGGATGGAAGGAGAGTCCAGCTCATCAGGGATTCCATTTGATGATTTTAGTAAAGATCAGTTAATCGCGTTGAGAATTGATCCAAGACTGATGCTAGATGAAAAAACTGGCGTGAAGGAAGACCTTGAAATTTCTTCCATTAGGATTAGCTTGGAGTTTGGGGTAGGTGCATTCAATGTGATTATGTCCCTTATCCCTGCAAGTTTTCAGAAAGCACTTGAGATCATGGGCTTTCCTGGAGACAGGAAAAGGGGCTTAGGATTATTGACAAAGGTGGTTGCAACAAGTCATTCAAGGGCACCGTTTGCTTTCATTGCTCTTATCGAATGTAAGTATATAAGCCCATGCATGTTGGTGTGAGTGTGAAATTGATCTTGTTCACATTGGCAGATTATGTTGTTCTTATGGGACTCTTGCCAACCTCTGCTGGCCACATTAAGGAAACAAAAACTTTGATTGAAAACCTTGAGGATAATTGGAGGAAAGGGTCTATTTTCAGAATTGCACTCTCGCGTTTAGAACGTTATCAAAGCAATCTCAAGGAATCCTCAGAGATAATTTTTCATACTCCGTTGAAGATTGATCCCTACGACATCAGTAACATAGGAGGCAACCACAGGCTTAAAATGCTTCTGATGGATGAGCTTGGATGGTGCTTGCTTCTTCAAGGAGAATTTGTCAAGGCAGCTGAATGTTTTGGGAAATTGTACAAGGTAGATTTACCAGATTTTGTTTCTAATTTGAATTATAAAGCTTGCTGAAGAAAGTGCTCTGCAGGAAACTGTATGGTTCAAGACTTACTATGCATGTCTACAAGGTGCTTGCTTATGGGAAACAGAAGAAAGCTGGGTTGCTCAAGCAGGGGGGCTGTTGAGAGATTTCCCCATGCTTATTGCTGGAAAGAAGTCACAGCAGTTAGGACCAGTCGAACAGTATGGGCTTAAGGTGGCCAATGACTACATCAACGCCAGTCAGGTATTCACGACCCATCAGGATGGATGGGTAATACTATTTATGAAATTTGCTAATGTGTTTAAATAGAACTTCAGGCACCATTGTTTCCAGCACTGGAAGTAGCAGCTGCATACAATGGGTTCCAACAAATGGATAAACAGGCACTTGAGAGACATATGAAGGTCATAGAAGCAATCTTTCATGCACGAGCTGGTGCTGAAGTAAGTTATTAGGAATTTATGCTAAGTAATCTGTGGATTTTGGCAATATGACCTCAGTACTCTTTTGGAACCAGGGATCTGTGAGCTCATCAGGTGATGGCATCAGGTTACGATATGAGCACAAATGGTCTAAGGCTAGCAAAATGCTTTGCAGGTAATAAATCAGGGTTGAAATAGCATTCAACTATTTGGTTTTGATCAGCAAGTTTGTGGTTTGACAGATACCTGCTTGGCTTATGTCAAAAACATATTGGTGAGAAGGAGAAGGCAGATGACAGCTTCCGATATGTTATCCAAAATGGAGAAACATTCACTGGGTAAACTGTGTTTTCAATCTTGAAATCTATTCTGTTCAATAACTGCTCCTAACATGTTTTATGCACTACAGGAACATAGTGCCCTATAGTTGTTATGAGTTGGCTAGTATGTTATTGCAATCAGATGCAACGTCTGCAGAAGGTTTGTCACTACTGGAGCAAAGTATTATGTATCCTCCACATGAGTTTCAGCCCCGCCTCAAATTTGTGGTCAATGAAATGGGCAAATTATACCGCACGCAAGAACAGGGACCAGCATCAATAAAACAGATATACAAAGAAGCACTGAACTTAGTAAGATAGAGCAAGATAACCATAGCACATGCCAAATCAAAGATCTCAAGCCAGTAGTCATTTTTTTCCCAACGCTTCACTTCATTTTGGCACAAATAAGGTCGGCAAAATTTGACAACAGGGTTAGGACTTGCTTACCAACCCAGGTTACACATGTTCCGATTGTCCTCTTTTTTGGAGATAAAAAACCACCAACAGACAAAAATCCTGAATGGATGATCCGTTTCGGAGGTAATACTTGTTTCTAAAGTTTTCTGAAGCCTTGTGCATATTGGATTGCTTGGAGAACTAGACTTCAATTATAAATTAATACATATAAGGAGTTGACCTGGTTCATATAGGGCAATTGAAAGACTAGGCTCTCGGAGGTAATACTTTTGTTTCTTAAGTTTTTTGAAGCCTTGTAACTGAAGCCTTGTGCATATTGGATTGCTTGGAGAACTAGACTTCAATTATAAATCAATACATAAGGAGTTGACCTGGTTCATATAGGGCAATTGAAAGACTAGGCTCTGAAAGACTAGGCTCTGGATGAAATGAAATCTCAAGATCATGCGAAAAGGTGTTACTATCTCAAAAAGGCCAATTAATGCTAGTCGGTTGGAATAAGAACAATTAATGCTAGTCGAGTTGGTAGTACAAATATGGCAAATTACCTCTATAGGACAAATGTTTTTTTTTTATTACTAGGATAAGTCTCATCCAAATCCGCAAGTGCTTGTTCATCCCAAGGCTAAAAGGAAATTTTCATATTTATTACTAATACTTTGCCATACACTGATAGGACTACACGTTTATGTAGAGTATTTGAGCACACTATATGTCGGTTAGCCAGTGTCTATCTATGAAAAATGACATGCACCATGAAAATTGACATGTATTTATGGCACTTGTTAGTCTATCAACACGCCAAAAAGTACATTTGGAAATCTTGTCATTGTCTATGTCAAAAATATGTTGGGTAAATTCATGGGACAACATATTGGCATTTATCTTAACAAAGTCGCGTAGCATTTGTCTCCATTGGATGTTCGCTTATAGAGGTTACAAACAAGAATTTCACTACCTGAAATAGGTATACTTTTTACTGGAACTGTGGTGACTTTTGGTCCAATACCTAGGATATAACCCAAAAAGGGAAAAGACACCATGCATATATGCCATCAAAAAGCCTCCATAATTCTCCAATCTTGGGTATAACTATCTTGCACCCATATATGAACAAGAATTTTACTATTTCAAATGGGACATGTTGCCATAGGATAGCAGAGTCACACTATTTGAATGGGGACTTGTTACCTCCTATTTTGTTCAAATATAGGATGCCAAATATAGGCACTTGCAAAGTTTATCTTCTATTTCGTTAAAATATGGGACGATAAGGATGTTCAAGTATAGGATGCCAAATATATAACCTTAACCTAGTGGCCCTCAAGTTTTGTAGCTGAGATCAAATTTCAGCCATTCGGGGTAGTCATGCTACCCAGCAATAACACGTTGGGGGTGCATAAAGAACTAGTTTGTATATAGGAAAGCCCAAATGGGCTTTCCTGCTGTGGAAACAGGGCGACGCACGGCAGCGCGGAACCTGTTAACATAGTAGGGAAGCCCACTAAATGGGTTTCCCTATAACGCGAACAGCAGATAGGCGTCCATTTTGTGCCACGTGTCACCAATCCAACGGTCGCAGCCAAGAATGCTAATAAAAATGTAAGTAGATGTTTTTCCTTGCAAAGAAAGTGCGGCAGAAAATGCCACGTGGCGGCATGCGGTTGGACGCCAGGGCAGAATGGCGCCTATCTGTTGTTTACGTATTACCAAATGGCCATAAAAACCTAGCTAGGACAGCAAGAAAAACTCTTGGCCTATATGTGTAAAGGCAGATAACGCTCTAGAACTGGAGTGTTATGCCCTATTTTTGTTATAATAGGGCATAAACAGCCTAGTTCCAGGGTCTTATCCCTCTCATAGATATCAACAAGAATTTCACTATTCGAATGGTAGCCTGCTTGCTATTTTTTTTTCCAAATATAAACATGTCGCCAATTATATACACCTTTTCAAAAGCATATTATTTATTTATTTTATTTATTATTGAAGATAAGACTTTTGACACCAAAACCTTCACAAAGCGCCACGTGTCATAAAAAACTCGCCTTCAAAATTCACTAGTAAAAAAGCGGCGCGGCGCCTTCGGCGCACGCATACGGTGTACAAATACGCGGTACAAATACGCGGTACAAATACGCGGGAAGGAAGGGAACACAAGCGTCGGACTTCAACTGGAACAAAGGGCCCTGCGAAGGATCGAAGGTTGCTCCGGCATAGCCAGTTCTTTCTAATAAATCGTTGGAGTTATGAGTTCTTAGCTTAAGCTTCAGCCCTGCCATTTCTTTTTTCGCTCTTGAATGGCCGAATTTCAATATCTTTTGCGCAAACACCCCCTTGTTACAGGGATCATCATCCTCTGTATCAGCCCGGCTCTTATCCCTCTTGCCATACTTTTCTCGCCTTTCTTGCTCCAGATTTTGGTTGCTCAGCATCGCCGCCGAATCTGCCCAGGCCGGCAGAGGATTATTCAAGATAGGGACGCCGACACTTCTGAAGTTTGCCGGAATGAAGTCATAACGGAGAAATTTGTCAGATTGAATGCGTATTTGGAGCAGCAGATGAAATTTGTGCTTGAAATGAACGCATTTATGAGTTCTGGTAAGGAGGATTTGTGTGTTGTGGCGGAAGGCAAGGATAAAGTGTATAATATGGTAAATGATCTTGATGCTGAACTGGTCAGGAGCGATGTGTCTGATGCAGGGGATGATTCTGATGTTTTTTCAGAAGATGATTCACAGGATGAGGTTTTTCTGTAAATTACGGTATCTGCGCAAGGGTTTCATCCTGGGGGGGAAATTTTGGAAAATTTTTGGTAGAAGCTGTCTTGCTTTTGAATCTTTACATGATTTCAGTGCAATTTTTAGAAGCAGGTACATATTGCAAAGCAAATTTTGAGGCAGATGGCAGTACACTGTTACTATCATGGTTCAAAAATGGGGATCATACAGGATAAAGTTTCACATAGTTGTTTTGCTTTTCCCCTTCCACAGTGATGGCTTTTTTAAGTTCAAATTATACGTCTGTATCATGAAATATGTATTATAATCAATATGAATATGGAGCAGATTATGAACATGGCAGACCGCATGCATCGTGAAGTTCACATTTCTCTGTGTTCAATGGTGGTGATATGATGATTCAATAATATTTAATACAAAATGTCCCTAAATCCGTACTGCATTTAATTCTTCATAATCGTGCTAAAAAAACTGTCAGCCTGTAATCAATTTTTAACCTAAGATTTCCTGAACAAGATTATCTCTGCTCTGCAACTCCTGTTCCAAACCAATCCGTTAAGTTTGTGCAGCAATTTTTTACAGATAGACACGATTTAGAATGATGATGTATATCTGATAAATCCCAAACCGGCCAAAAACAGTGGATCTTAAGTGAAAGATATGTCTATCCTTATCTCAAATGCCTTGAGGTGGCGCTTTCTTATCACATGTTCCATTGTTTGCCAAAATAATTGGTAATTCCTCTTCATATGGAGGCACGTTGACACGACCTTGCCACTTGGCAGTCTATTAGAGCCCTTTCTCATGCCTCTAATACATTGGATGGTAAAAGACTAGGCCTTAGTGTTGGTCAAACTCTCGGGTAAAGAAGGCTTCCTTGTCGTAAACCACAGGTAGGGGAAATTCCTGGGTTTTACCTTAAGTGTTCATTTTAGGCAACCTGGTTCCTGTATGTTCAGGCGGCGCCGCCATAGCACCGCCAAGATTCTACAGCACCGCCAAGATTCTACGCCTCAGTAGAGTCGAAGCAGAAGCAGAAGCGGCGGGCAGATTCTTCGGCGGGCAGATTCTTCCTTCCGGTTCAGGAAGCAGAAAGAAGCCCTTGCCATAGCAGAACATGCCCTACATGAGTCAAGATCTGCGGGCTTTTTAGTAGAATGCAGACTTTGCTGTAGATTTTATCGCTTCCCCTGACTAATCGCCGTTGTAGATGCCCCTCGCGGGAGTGGCTCCGCCAGGTCTGCTGAAAATTTCTTCAAGAAATTTCATGGTCGTTGAAATTCTCCAACAAAATTTTATCCAGCATCAAATTTCTACCCGTTTTTGCCAGATTCAAGCCGAATTCCGCACAAATTTACACAGATTCAAGCCGCAATGGGCATAGAATTTGCACAGGTTCAAGCCAGATAGAGTTTGCACAGATTCAAGCCAGATTCAAGCCGGAAAGTTCTGCCTGTTCAAGCCAAAAATTTCTGCACAA
>JAANSK020277214.1:0-11228 GCA_011763485.2 Isoetes engelmannii
ATTCTATTCTATTCTATTCTATTCTATTCTATTCTATTCTATTCTATTCTATTCTATTCTATTCTATTCTATTTGTAATTTATTCAACTCTCCAACATCTTCTAGAGATGAAATACGTGTTGGCATTATGTGAAAAGTTCCGAGAATAACATGCAAATACCTCTTCAGGTGGCAAAATTTAACGACTTACTGAAAGTATAAATCCTTGTTTTTGGCCACTCTACCAATGCAAGCTTGCCATCAACCCTGCTGATGTTGCCTGCAGATTGAAGGAATATTCACATTTTAGTCATTAGAAGAAATTATCAGACTGTCGTGCAGCACGGTGCATTCGAGGAGTAGAAGAGGTTGCAGAAGAGGAAATAAAAATATGATACCTTTGAAGCGAGGCCACAAATTGTTGCTGTGTCATGCCCTTCATTTCTTTGAGCTCTTTTTCGTAGTTTTGAAGCTGAAAAAAACCCTAGAAAAAAAGATCAATCAATGGATTAATCCATCGCCATAGCTGCTGGAACCAAGCTCAAAACCCAAGCTTTTAACGATTGTATGCAAATTACTGAGAGGTTAAAAGTAGCCACGGGACCCCAGTACTTGAGAGCGGCCAAGTCACATGCGCGACAACTTTTTCTTCCTTATCATACCTGGCCCATCTGCAAAAATCAAAACTAATGCAGGATAACTGGATGGATACAACCCCAGAACATAGATTGGCACTGTTGCACAAGGGGGAAAAAACACGTACCAAACAAATTGCCGCACAAAAATGGATTGCCCACTATGGAAAATGAAGAATCCAAGTCTGTAACTAATTATGTAGAGAGGCTTGTTCATGTGCATTCCTACAATCACAATCATAAATAAATCAAATAATCCTAAAAACAGAGTAGTTGTCCTATCAGCAAGGGCACAACAAAGCCAAATGTTTAGGGTATCACCAGTGTGCCATTGCCAGAGCGCCATTGGCAACGCAGCCAACGCCATCAACAGAACGCCATCCACATGCAGCGGCATCGCAAGAGTGCCATAACAAAAAAAAAAAATAGAGAAAGGAAAATAATGTTACCCAGAATTTCCCTCTCTTTTATCCCCCTTTAAAGTTTTGTAATGTTAGGGTGGAGGCAATTATTGCCTAATTTCAGACCTATATTATTTCTTATAATGTTATGTGGTGTATTCAAGGGGCAATTCCTTTTAACAATGCCACGTGGTGAGTGTACACCATCACGTAATTACATCCACCCTAACATTACGTAGGGTGAATGTTCCCCTGCAAGATATTTCTTGCGCTGCGGGGTTGGCTCGCCTTTAGCCATTACCTCCCTCCCCCCCCCCAAACCCTTTTCCATTTTTAGCCTACATCCTTTTCTGGAATTCTGGGCTATCCACGTGTCTCTTCTACATCAGCAGAGTCTGATGTGGCGCTACTTAAACACGTGGGATCTACAATTTCCTAAATCTACGATCATGAAAATTAGATAAGGCATGAAATAAAGAAATGGGATATGGGAATCGTCATCAATCGACCGAGACAACAAGCACAAACCCTGCCATTTCTAATCCATTTCCCAAACTTCCAATTAAGTTTAGTGATGGTGCACTTTGATTACAGTGTCACATCCTCACCTTACACGTTTTGATCCAGTGTCTGCCATTCAATGGCCATTCCAAAAGTGTTAGGACTATGATAAGACTGAGAATGGCACGGCTTGGATTTGTAGAAACTGCAGAAAGAAAATAACCTCTCCTGCAAGTTCATCGGGTATAACAGAGCTTCTACCTTGCATACTTTTCATTTAACTTCTTATCGAAGACCCAAATACAAAATCAGATATGTGAATGAACCTTTCGAGAGGATTATATTTGAATTGAAAAGATAACACGGCAAAATGTTTTTCAATGCTACGTGTCTTCCTATTTCTTGAATGCTACATGTTCGATTATGTCTTATTCCTTCCTACTGTTGTGCATACCTGCTATTGATTGATGTTATTGCATTTTGTGCTGCAATTTAAACTATATTATTATCAGCACATTATTTACCAATTGATATGTTGGTTGTCATGAGTGTTAGTCCCCAAACTAAGAACAGGCAGTACCCATAGTTTTTAGCCCACTTCCTCTGCTGTTTGCACATATGCTCATTCATTGTATGGCTTGTGATGGTATGTACATGTTCAGCCTTTAAAATGTGATCTTTTTTTTAAAGCAAAAATATCGCTGCAATTGACACCATCCTTGTGTTCTACAGAAATTTGCTCATTCATTGCATGAACTGCCATGCTAGTACCGTATGCTAAAAATAGATTACCATGAAATGCCATGTAGCTCTTCCAGTATATGCATTTTATGGTATGGTGCCAAATGCCACATCCAAACTACAATCTTATCTTTGCACATGATCTTAAACCCTATAAACCTATGCCAGTTGAAATAATGCAAAATACCCTTATAAAGCTTGAGAGCAAAAAAAAACTGCTTGTTTTCTGTGGCAGTTTACTGACAGAATTTTGAATCCACTTTGAACACATTTTTCTCCATCATTCCAAATCCAAATCAGGCTAAATTTTTCCCACATGTTCCTAAAACTTTTCTCTGATACTCATTTCAGAAATAACCAAAAAAGGTTCAGTAAAACTCGAGATAGCATCACTTGAATGTGAAGAGCTTTTTTGTCTCAAGGAAGTGCACTGGCCTAATTTTCTTCCAACTTTGAACCTGATTTTCTTAGTCTATCCAAGATCCAAATTGAGCCAAATTTTTTCACACATCTCACTACAATGTTTCTCTGATTGTTCCTCTAAAAATTATTTGAAAAAGATTAGCACAACTCGAGATATTCAGATTTGAGTGGACTACCTCATTTTGCTTTAGGGATCCTATTGTAATTGATGCCTTTTGCCAAATTTTGCTCATAATTTTGTAGCCTTAAGCAACCTAGAGGTTCTATATCTATATCAAAGCATAAGTATGAACTAACACATCTGAGAAGTGTTCACCTTGTATACACGTATCCCAAAGTAGTTTGGTGGGCATGGGAGAGGAAGATAAGCCATATGACCAGAATTTTCAGGATGCATTAGACTTTATGACAAAGTCAATAATGCTAACTCTTTTGGGCACTTGTATTGAAGATAATCTATGTATAATTAGCTCTTGACCTCTAATTGCCACAGCGGGAGAAGGATAGATCCAAACCATCCTTCCGTCTTCAACTGCAACTTCTCGACCATGTCCGAAGTGCAAACGACCAAAACTTGGCCTCCAACACATAAACCCTTCAAGAACCTAACAACAGGCAGGGTTTACGTTTCAGAGGCCATATCATAGTCATATTTGACGAGAAACCTGCATTATGTCATAGTGTAGAAGGAGAGTATTGATGCCAGAAGACAGACCCTTAAAACCTTCTGGAAGCAGCTTGTCTCAAATGTCCTCTTCCTATGGTCCTAGCAACGGACGTGCAAAGTTCCCTCATTCCAGAACTGTAAATTGGTTCTTCTAATGTACTCATAACGTCGACACTACCCTGGGGACCAAGTTTCATAGGCAGAAGACCACCCCTTCTTGAAGAAGCACCAAAATAGCTCATGTCCAACACACTCGTAGTCAATTGGCCTAGGAGGTAGCTGCAAAATATTGCCATGTAGGGTGTTCGTGTTTCTTTCTTTGGCAAACTGATTGTGTAACTTTGTCCTAGTGTAATTTTGCCATTCTGGACGATATGGCAAAGTCGAATCGCCATTCCAGAGCCTCTAATGAATTGAAATCATCTCCCATGTTCTTAGATGCTTCACGTTTGAACATTTTTTCCGTCTTCTCAGAGGGGATCTTAAACAAACAGAAGACTTTGTCTCGTTGAAGAATTACTTGCACCTCACATGGTTTCATTCTAAAACATCATGTTGCACATCATTAACAGCATGCAAAGCACATGCGAACTATACACTTGAACCACACATGACAATGAATACAAGGCATGATCGCTAAGTATAAAATTTGAAGTATTGCAACTTTTTACATACTATTTAATGGACCATGATGTCTCATGTAAAAACCTACAATACAATAACCATGATGTCTCATATAAAAGGAAAAAAAAAAAAAAAAAACAACAACAGAGTCCAAAACGATCATTCCGATTAAATAATATATGCACATGTACCATGATTCAAATGCTTTAACTTTAATCGGCAGCTTTTTTTATCCATGGGATCCCTACCCTTGATCATGGCCTGGTTATCAGCCTTAATCGATCATTTGTGGCCTGTTTACCAAGATAACCTTACCCCCTGCCAGTTTATCGAATGGCTTCTGTTAAGGGGTGGCTGCCGGTTAAAGGGGTTAAACACCCCTGCTCGGACGTTACAGCCACATTAAACCGGCTCGCCCTCCCGGGCTCACCAATTTACTTGCTATAACGGCCTAGCAGGGGTGTTTAACCCCTTCATCAAGGAGGAGTTTATTTGAAAAAGGTAGTGACTTCTAGAATTATGTTATATTACAGTTGATAGTTTTTAAGGCCATATCTTTTGCTCGTTTAACGTGCCTGTGTTTGTGTAGGCTTCTCATAATTTAAAATGCTACTATTCATCAAGCTTTATATTGGATAAGTCAAATGATTGCTCGAATTGCATACATGGAATTTAGATTGTTTATCAATATACATGTATGTACTAACCTTGGTCCGGGAAAAATTTTGAGTAGGAAGGAAGATTTTCCAAGTCAAACTTACCCACTAATCTAGAATGTTGACCAGCTATTTCTGGAGGACTATGAAGGAAAACCTCCAAGTTAGAACAGAAGAATAGAATTAGAATAGAATATATTTTTACTGTCCACTTAGATCAGTTGGCTTATGGAACCAAACAAACAGAATAACAAGCGTATTAATACTGTCAAGATTAAGAAACTCTCGAGAAAGAGGATTTCTTGCTAATTTCATGCTACCTCTCGGCTTTCAAATTTGGCTCTCAATATCAAACCACTTTTTAGACAGATATTTGGCCGGACCATAAAGTCAACCCCTTTTAGGAATAAGAAATATTTTTGCGCATTTCCAAGAAAGCATCTTATATTATTTTATTTGAAATTATAGAAGGAAACAACGAAGGCAAGTCAAAGTCCAAATGTGAATAATTTCCTTTGCTAACTGGCTATGGCCGCAGTTGAAGATAGATCTTTTCTTCTGCAAATCCAGAAACCAAAATAGCAGCACATGAATACATCTATTTTTCATCTCCGTGCCCATCCTATAATGGCAAATCTGGAAGGCTTAAATCTCAAAATCTGGATTATTATTTCTGTCATACCATTTGCCATGGCAATGCAGAAAGCAGTCCCTGCTCTGTTTCTCTTCGGAGACTCCCTGCTTGATGCAGGGACCAACAATTATATATCCAATTCTTCAATAGTGGCAAATTTTCCACCATATGGCGAAACATATTTCCACAAATCTACAGGGCGCTTCACCAACGGCCGAACTGTGGGCGATTTCTTAGGTTCTAAAATGTTTTTTTTTATTTCATTCTGTAATCTGTTATAGATCTATGCATTTGATGCTGATTACATCCTTCTTTGCTTCAGCGCTGGCTTTGAATCTTCCTTTGGCTAAACCATACCTTGAGCCTGGTGCCGATCATAGCCAAGGGGCCAATTTTGCTTCTGCAGGCAGCGGCCTGCTAGATTCTACTCAAACTGATCAAGTGAGTTGCCCTTTTTCCCTCTTTTTTTTTCTCTAGAAAACAGAAGTTCACTTTCTGCTTGTATTTGCAGGGCGTAATACCTTTCAAACTACAAATCAAGCAGTTCCAACAACTAGCTGCACAATTCAAGGCCAAATTTGGCCAATCTATTGCTCAAAAACTGATTTCAGACTCCCTCTTCTTAATATCCATCGGAAGCAATGATTTAGGTTCAAATTACCTTGCCAATTCAACACTGCAGCAGACCGTCTCAGTATCAGACTTCATCACATCCCTTATACAAGCATATGAAGAATCTATACGGGTATATTCTAAATTTCTAAGTTTCATATTTCTTAATGGAATATTTTTACATAGATTAAGTTGAAAACGTTTGCAAGTCCTAACTAATCCTCTATATTCTGCAGGCCCTTTATAAAGCTAGGGCCAGGAAAATTGTGCTAGTTGAACTGACTGCATTTGGTTGTAGTCCCAGTGCCAGACTCGAAGCGAGATTGCTAAACCAAACTGGATGTTTGATGGAAGCAAATCAACTAGCCCTAATCTTCAATGCGGCCTTAGGCAAGATGATAAGAAATCTTAGTGCCACACTCCAGCATGTAAAGATCTTGCAAGCCAAGACCTTCAATCCTTTACTAGAAGTCCTCAACCATGGGGAGCATTATGGTATGCTAATGTAATGCAACAACATAAACTAGGTAGGATAAATGATTGAATGATTTGTTAAAGTAGTGGAATGGCATATGTGCAGGATTTGTGAATACCATAGATGCTTGTTGTGGAGCAGGGCCATTTAACGCGTTGATCACATGCGGGGATGTAAACTCAAACACTTCCTACAAAGTATACACTGGACAATTCCCTTCCAAATACTTGTTTTGGGATAGTGACCATCTCACAGAGGCAGCATATCGTATCAGCTTTAAAATGTTCTGGCGTGGCAATACTACCTACATCGAACCTTTTAACATTCACACATTGATCAGTAGCGCATTATAGAAAAATGTAAAATGAGATGCTTTGATTGTTTATAATCAATACTATGATTGTTATTAACTTAGCTTTATTATCTGAATGAAGATTTTATCAAGCTACTTTTACACTTATCTTTCATTTTTTCTTTTCTTGTTTTAGATTTGTTGAACCTACAACCTTTCTTGCAATTTTGACCTATTGATGTATCACTTTCGCATCAGCCCAAGTTCAAGAAATAGAAGAAAATATTGTTGTGGTGAGAAGTTGATGAAGAACTCTGCAATAAGTAGCATTCTCTCAAACGATCCAGAGGTCCAAAAATGCATGCAATGCATTCATACAACACATGCAATGCATGCATGCTCGCCTGTCCTTAGAATTTCAATCTGATTAATCGAAATAATGGCATTTTAGTGATGAGCTCACAGAAATGCAGCAAAAACTCCGACAAGAAGAGCACTGCCATTATACTAAATGAGACCAAGGGGAAGGTCAAAGGAATATATCCAGACAAGAAATAGGCCAAAAAAAATAGGTCAAGACATGGAAAAGAATGCCAAAATGGTCAAGCCAAGCAGGAAGAAGCCCCTCTTCTGCATGGTATTCAAGAAAAAGAAGAAGGTACTGCTGAGAGAGATGAGGAAGATAGACTTCCTATTCATCTGAGGAGATTTTCTACAATCCTTGACAGCGGGTAGCTACATACCTACGAACTACTCACAAAAATGAAAAATTATAGGGAATATCAAAATATACAGCTTGAATCCCAGATGTATCGACCAAAAGCTTGTGGCACAAACTCTCAAACCATAAAGCAACTTCCGCTATACATTCTAGAAAGATGGCATACGAATGTTAATTTTGGTCATCATGGCAAAGGACAGTCTGTGCTAGGTGCAAAAACCAATTGGGTTAGAAGCCAAACACAAAATACCTTCTGAACATTGATGACTACAATTCTGATTAGAATTCACAATTCAAGTTTCAAATTTGAGAGGCTTGTTGGTGCCAAGCAGAAACTGTATAAGATAGAAAAATCCAAAGCTTTCCTGGCAAAAGTTCTTTGATTCATATTGCTTTATTTGAAAGTGTCATGAAGAATGGAATGGTCAGAAACGTCTTTTTTCCTTCTGGTAAAATTTTAACAAAAATGTGAAGTATCAACTCCTAATATTCGTCCAAAATTTTAGCATCGGTTGTATATTAATTATTAAGTGGTTAAGGACTCAACAAGTATTTCGTCATTTAGGGTTTGGTAAAGGGTGCATTATCATTGTAAAGGATATGCTGCAATTTTTTAGGACGGTTCCAGATCCTAGCTTGCCTCCAATGTTAGAGATTTTGGAGGTGTTTTCTCCTTGATTTAATGGATTCTTGGTCTGTTGGTATTGTGTTTTGAGGACAACAAATGGTAAAGGATTGAGAAGTTAACATGAACTTGTCGCCAATTATAAGATATCGCTTTGTAGCACTTGGACATTTTGTGCACCCAAGAAGTCGTAAGCATGAGGGAATTGGAAATGAGATTATTGGAAGTGTCTTTTGAGTGTATTGCGTACCAACTTGGTTGTTTCGTTTATTTGGCATCTATTATAGAGTTGCACGCAACTAGGCTCTAGAAGTTCTTATAATGTACTTATTGTCCTAGAATATGTTCCTCAATCATTTGAGCAAGCCATGAAATCTTAAAATAAAATAGAATGTGCATAACTCAATTATTGCAAAGATGAATGCATTTCATGCAAATAAAACTTATAAGGGGTTCCCAAAGCTTGAGATATTTTTGTGCAAGCTGTTTGAGAAAGAGAAAGCATTGCCAAGCATCCTTCAAGGTGGTGGAGAGGCCAAGCATCTAAAATTTTCACAAAGATATTAGTTTTACATCCAAGAGCATGTGAGTTTTTGAAATGGTATGTAGAGTTGGACAACATTAACGATTATGGCTGCTGATTGGATCATGAAGCATACGTTTCCAAAAGGCCTCAAAGATAAACTGCTATTTGTTTGGTGCTCTGATGTGTGTACAAATACACCATTGATCATTCTAAGTGAACAAGAAGCCTATTTTGCTGAAAATCTCAGGTCTACCATGATTCTAGATACACGGCATTTGGAGTAAACACAATACCCTTTTGATTTTTATTTTTATTTTGAAGAACTTAATCTCAATGAATTAAAAGAATAATAAAGTTACAAAGCAAGTGTAGAGGAAAGTGAGCTGCCCCAAAGAGACAGCGGTACCCCAATACTCTATCATCGCAAACATACAAGAATCTACCACTACTGCTGTACAAAGTGCCCTTCTCCATCCACAATACCCAGGAAGTCTCGCCAGATGGCGAACTTCCGCTCCGCCCGTCCCAGAAAAACCAAGAAGCTCTGAAATAGTCTGTGCCTGACGCGGGGAACCAAAGAGGCCGGAGGCTGCTGGATCCCCTGAAAGATCCACAGCCGCGGATAAGGTGGATGGATAGAAATTCAACTTCTTTTTAATTCTGGAGACAATGGATTTCCATAACCCCTGCAAGGAGTTATTCAAGGCTAGGGGTATTCCCAAAATTGAAGTCCCCTCAGTAGAGTTGATTACCTTAATTCCTTGAATGTTTCGGACTTGAGTACCAGTATGATGGCACATTTTGCCCGATTAAGGATTACCCCAGAAGTAGCTCCAAAACTGTCAAGAACTTTAAGGAAGCAACTCAGACTATCATCCCCTTGTCTCAATCATCTGCATATTGCATTATGGTGAAGAAACCACTGTCATTTGACAATTCTAAGCTGTTGATTTTCTTCTCCATCTACAGGTGAATGGCCAACCTAGTGACAATCTCAGCAACTATTAGGAAGAGGTAAGGGGCAAGTGGACATCACAGTCTTACACCCCTTTGGCAGAGAAACATTCTTGTGGGAGTGCCATTAATGAGTACGACTGAGAAAGCTTGTATATTGAACCTATGCACTTTTTGGTACACTTCCTTGGGGAATCCCAGGTGGAGAAGAGCCCTTTCAAGGAATTGCCAGCTGATGGTGTCATATGCTCTTTTGAAATCAAGTTTCAGTAGCATACAGTCCTGCTTTGATGTTTTATTCCAATGTAAGCCTTCAGCTGCTCCCATGTAATTGTCTAAGATGTTTCTCTGTGGCAGGAAAGCTGATTGGCAGGGGCTGGTTACTCTTTGAAGGATGACTTTCAACCTGTTAGCAAGGATTTTTGCCAAGATCTTGTAACTAGTGTTAGTCAAAGAGATTGGTCTCTATTCATTAAAGTTGATTGGGCAGTCCACCTTAGGAATGAAGGTGATATGTCCAACATTTATTGCTGGATGGAGGCTACAAGCTCTCCAGGCTCCCTGAAAAAAGATGGTTAAGTCATCCTTCATGAGGTCCCCGAATTCCACATAGAATTCTGGTTGAAACCCATCTGGGCCCAGGCTTTTCCCTTTTGCGATAGATTTTAGAGTCTCCCAGATTTCATGTTCCTTTGGAACCATCAGAAGTTCTTGGTCTTTAATTGTTTCAGAGATGGGAATGTCCTTGAAGAAATCATTAAGAATCTGCTCATCAATCTTTTGAGCTTTAAACAGCTCACCGTATTGCTCCAGGAAGAACTTTTCAACTTCTTTTTGACCCTCTATGGATCTCCCATGACTATCCTAATCCTGTTTTTAGCAGATCCTAAGAAGAAAGCCGAGCTGCCTTTATCCATCCCATTGATAAAAGTGCATTTACTCCTCACAGCTAATGCCTTGCCTCCCTTTCCTCAATTAGTTTCACCTTACATGCCAACTCCTCCTCCAATTTCTGAAGTATTAATAGTGTTGTCCTTATCATAAAACAACTTTCCCCTAACCTCCTTCATTTCAGTGTATATATCCTGTTTTACTTTCCTTCTATTCTTGGCTCTGTCCTTACCCCACTTTTTGATCCAAATCTTGCACTTCTTGATCTTCTGGATAAACCCCTTCATAGATTCAGTTTTGGGAATTGGAGAATGTAACGTTCCTATCCGACATGCCCTTAACCAACTGGGCAAAACATCCGGATGCTGTTATGAGTACTCGTTTGTACCCATTTATGCCGGGGTCTCGAGAACAACCACCAAGATCTACTCGAGTGCCCCAGGCAACGAGCCTATCTCCCATGGGTTACGGGCCCGTTACAATCTCTCCTACTAGAACTATACTCGTCCTCGAGCATCAACAAGACCAGAGCGTCCAACGCTATACAAGGTCACAAAAGGCCCCAATGGAGACTCGAACTCGAGCCCTGCTCTGATAATAAATGTAACGTTCCTAATCGACATGCCCTTAACCAACTGGGCAAAACATCCGGATGCTGTTATGAGTACACCACCATACCATACTCACTTATTCTATCAAAGCAACCACAGTTTACTTGCTCTAAGGTAACTGGCAAGACACATCATACTCTGGACTAAGCATGCAAGCTAGTCAATCTAAACTCACTCTAATGCAGCAAGCAAGACACATCATACTCATTTCAAGCTAGCAAGTAGTCACATCTTACTCCTTCTAAGCTAACTAACAAAGC
>JAANSK020277225.1:0-11225 GCA_011763485.2 Isoetes engelmannii
TGTCAATGCAGTGATTTTGATTCTTTGGAGCTTTCTGCTCTTAATTTTAAGAAAAGGAGCTCAGAAAGCTTCTGGCATTTGTGTTTTAAAAGAATACTATATGACATATTCTCTTATTCAATAAACAATGTCGTTGCCAACGTTTAGTGAATATGACGAGCTGGTAATAACAAAGCGAAATTTTATGTTTGTTCTTTGTTAATGCTGTTGTTAGTAGATTATTAGATCAAGATGGTTCATTGGATTAACATTTCCTAGCGTTCTGAACATGTTTTTGTGTGTTTGAAAGAAATGCTAAATTGGAGAAATTACATAAGAAATGGAAGGCATTTTATTTGTCTTCTGAATGTTCCTTTGTGTTCTTACATTATGCTATTGCTAGATGCATCCAAATACATTGGCCCACACTGGACAATGACATTCTGGATCTTCACACACTGGACAAGTGATTTGATGTGTTTTTGAGGCTTATGATGGAAGTGAAGTAGATCTTGGGCGGTGTGTAAAGACAAGCATGATGGCACTTCTAATAGGGATACTAGCTGCCTACAGCTCTGGTGCTGCAGTGGCAAAAACAAGTGCGTGTACTAGTTTTGTTTTGCTGGGCAGGACATCAATAACGCGGTGGTAATTGCCTACATAGAAGAAATCATCGCTTTGACAGGGGCTGCAGTAGGAGGTAAACTTATTTATTGTGTCTTTTCATGAAATTGGCTCCAAGGAAAAGCACTAAGGATGCAGGCTTGCATGTAATATGTATAAGCCAGTGCTAATGGAATACAAGTGCTCCAAAACATGTTGCACTACTAATGGTTTCTTGTCTTGCAGCACTGGAATTAGTGAAGATCTAAATGGAGTGTATTTTGACAGATAAAACCAGGAATTTTATACTTCTTGTGGGTCTATCATTGGCAATGGCAACAGGTAGCTGCTTTTTCCAGGAATTCGTGTGTGATACTACTCTGTTTGTAAGGAACTGATGAATCATATCAGATAAAGATCACCGGCTAGGAACATGTTAATCTAAAGATTAAGTGCAAACTAGATCGTTGCTGCGCACTTCAAAAACCAGATGCCTGCAAGTTTCTGAAAGTTATGATAGTGTGCTTCCATTGAAGGTTTATATTCAGCTGCTTTTGATTCCTGACGGTCTTTCCTGTTTCATGTAAATAAATGACCCAATTTTAGCTTTCTGAACCATGTAGTTTAGGTGGCAAGATCATATAGCGGTTACAGGATGAAGAGGCACTTGTTTGTGCTACTTCATAGCTCCATATGGTTCATTTGGAGCAACTGAATTTTGCCCTTTTGCATGTCTTGTGTTTTGGCATGTAGATCCGGGATGCGCCATGGCTACTGACCTAAATTCGGCACACTAGCATGGATTGATGACAAATAGATATAGACCTAACATCCATCTGTAATCACTATTTTGTGCATGTCCAAGTTTGGCTAAATCCTTAGAGGTCGCTTGGCAGTCATTGTCTTTGATGACAAATTTGCAGTAAAGAGAGACAATACACAGTAAGTTAATATATTTAGCATCTCTTCACTACGTTATGCTTCTATGTTACCTTGATAAAATGATTCTCTAGCTTAGGAAAATGGAGTAGTGAACGATATAAATCTGCTTTCACATTAAATCCATACCTCGATCTTGCTGGTCTTAGGCTTATGCAAATTAAGCTTGCACTCTAACTCTCATATCATGGTTGAATCGATTGTGCAGCCTTTGAATCGGCAGGTGAGAGTGCTTTCTCCAATTCTAATCACCTGTTATCAGATGCTGAAACCCTAATCCATCGAACTTCTTGCACAAATCTATGGTTCTGCTCCTGATCCTGCCAAGTGTATGCATCTTTCATTGCAAGAAGAATCAAGGTTCTTAAAAGTACCAGCTGAGGTATTCCCCTTTTACAGATTACCCTTTCTCTTTGCTAATCAGGCTATTCTAAAAGGTTGTGAGGGATCCAACAAAATTCATGTTGTAGATTAATAATGGCAGCTACGGGATGGTGCTAGAAGCAGCCCAGAAATGCAAAGTACCACATTCAGAAAGCTATAACTCATGTACACATCTAACCTTGGTTAGTGTGATGGCAAACATATTTAAAACCCAGTTTTTATCATATTCGTTCCCTTGCTTCTCCTATAATTGTTTCACTTACAGTGAATTCTACAGCTATATGAAAGTGTTCTATCACGTTCATGTTTTGTGTATTATTATCTTGGTTCGAATGGTCTTAAGCTGCTGCATTCCCTTTAATCTAACCCAATCAGTTCCCATAATGCCTCAAACATTGGAAAGGTGATTGATGGCAGCCAGTGGCTGGTGTATTTGTAGTTCAATAGAGTAGTCTTGAAAGGAAGATATGGTATGCATATGTTTTCTTTATCGTCTTCTAAAAACTGCTTAGGTTGCTAGGTATGTTTTGAGATGAATGCCAAGTTGCTAGGACTGTAAATTTCATCACAAAAGTGAACATCTTCACCCAACACTGCCATATTATCTACCCGAGCTGATTGACCACACATGCATGTCTCTTAATGGGTTTCCCCTCATTTAGATACTTTCAAACACACTTGCATGTTTCTTAATGCGCTTCCTTTGCATAATTGTGCATTTTGAGTTTCTGTTCTCAACAAATCGTGCTAAGAATGTTGACCTTTTGTGCATAATATATAGTTACCAAAGAGGTATTCTTCCTGGGCATACAATTATGAATTGACTCCATTCTGACACTATCGAGTTTGCTGGCACAAAATTCAGTTGTGATTCTGCTTTGCTGTCTTTTTACCATTTTAAATTGGAGATGCAAGTGAGAACAATAAGATATAATCGCTTTTGTGTGCTGAACAGACCTCACCATGCAGGAAAGAGACAAATTCCAGGAAATCACAAAGGCATTCCAAAAACACATTGAGATTTGACCTTGATCTTTATTCCTGGGCACCATAAAGAAAGCGATCTATGCTCCTGCACAAATCGACTATTTTTATCCTCGTAGGATGCCTTAGGCAATATTCATATTCAGTAATCCTTGCATTCGTTATCTCTCAAGCATCTCTGTTAACCAGGACCTATTACAACCAGACAGATGAATTGACAACCAAAAGATGACGAGAATAACATCATCACATAGGCCTTTGCTAGTGCAGATGGCTGGAGCAGATGAACAGGATATGGAAGTGCAATTCATGCTCTTGAAGCCATTGGTTTTCTGGTATCCTCCATATGTGTTATCTAGTTGTATCTTCATTGAGGTTAATAGTTCTCGTGCAATTGTTTAAGGACAAGCTTCTGTCATTCAATCCTTAATGTCTGGTAATAGTTCTCATGCAATTGTCTAACGACAAGCTTCTGTCATTCAATCCTTAATGCCTGGTAGACTCATAGTAGTTCCATGAAGAAGGTTGCCATAGATCTGGATGTTGGATCTATCGTGGATGCTGCTTCAAAGTCTTCAACGAGTAAGGTGGCAGAAGTGGCAGCAGATATAAGGTCATTGATAAGATGAGAGATTTATAAAGGTACATTATTTCTTTTCCTCGGATGTTTTTATCTTTTATACAAAATGTGCATTTCGTAGATACAGGTCCCCTGCTCGCGACGATGGAAGACAGGAGCAGCAAGCTGTTGCAGATACATGAGTAAACATAATGTAGCACCACGTAAATTTTTCTTGACATGCACATCTTAGGAGGCCATTAACAGTTAGCAAATTAGGCTACGATTGTTGTAAATGAGGTGGTTTAATTGAAAGGCAAATTAAAAGGCAAAAGTGTGTGAATAGTAGGGGGTGCAATTAATATGTGCATTAAAGCAATTACTCTCATAGATAATAAAGGCAAGGTCAAAAGTCTTGAAATAGGATGTTAAATGTAAGATCTGCTATATCTAAAAGTGTGTTACAGGCATCAAGAGCTGAAAGGGGGCGCACTGACTTGTGCGTTTTGGAGTAGCCAACGATCTAAAGTACTAAGGTGCACAAAAGGCTAGAGCAACGCCGTGGATGACTTGTGCGTTTTGGAGTAGCCAACGATCCAAAGTACTAAGGTGCACAAAAGGCTAGAGCAACGCCGTGGAGTAGCCAAAACCGAGTGGGCAAACTGCTTCCAAGTCGACCGTTTGTACTAAATCGCCAAAACCAAGTGCAAACTGCCGGGTTGTTTCGTCCCAGACCCAGGTGCATCCAACGAGGCCCCAGGTGTGAGAGATGAGATGAAATAGTTATATTATTTGAATATGGAGATTCAACTTTGTTAGTTTTGTTCAACTAAGCACAGGTAAAAGAAGTAATCAAGGCACCCTATTTTCCATATTGATAATTGCAAGAAAGCCACGAACATTTTCATACTAAGAATCGCAAGAAAGTCGTGAACATTTCTCTTTGGATGAGCTTTATTCATTTTCAACTAATATGACTTGGAACTTATTGCAATCCTCCAACTTCACGTGAACATTTCTCTTTGGATGAGCTTTATTCATTTTCAACTAATATGACTTGGAACTTATTGTCGTCCTCCAACTTCACAGGGTTGGAACAAGAGAAATGTTCTAATGACTTGAAATTTATTGCAGACCTCCAACTTAACACACGATCTAGAACTTATTGTAGACCTTCAACTTAAGACGACGTGGACCTTATTGCAAACCTCCCAACTTCACAGGGTTGGAACAAGAGAAATGTTCTAACATCACTTGAAACTTATTGTAGACCTCCAACTTAACACACCACCTAGAACTTATTGCAGACCTCCAACTTCACAGGGTTGGAACATGAGAAATGTTCCGCTGCGATAAATTTCTTGTAGTCTATAGACGGTATAGTCTATATAATATCCCAGGATTTGACTCTTAGGATATTATATTTGAATTGACAATTCTCTTGATCTAAGAATTGATCTTGACTATTGAAAGTATTATCGTATTGCAATTAATGTACGACGAATAGACGAATGCATAGAAAAACATTGATTAAGAAATTAAAATGAACAACGAATAGAATTAGTAATGCCACAGGGGCATTACATTTTTGTATTTTATTCGAATTTATACTGTCATCTCTGGCGCTGGCATTTCTTAACAAATATTGTCCATTATTCTGGGCCAGGAAGGTATCATGGAAGCATTTTCTATGGCCCTATTCCACAAGCTACGGATTGAAACATGTAGGTGGGAGCAACTGCAAGTCCTACAAGCTCAGAATTGAAACAGGTAGTTGACACGATCGAAATTTGCCACGAGAAGCGAGATTATGTGCATATTGGCAATTACAGGTTATTGAAGATGAAACCCACACACTTCTGAGATGGCCTACTTTTGTGATAATCAAGAATCATCAATTGACATCACCATTACATTCCCAACTTCTCAAAGCACCACTTGTTCATGTCTTGGCATTATACATACTTGAAGTACTAAATGTGTGTCTTCAATTATTGAGCCATCAGCAGTGCCGTTAGATTTCTATATTTTTGTTTTAACGGTGAGGAAAATTAGAAAATCCTAGAAATTACTCTCCAGCAAGTTCGGAGCATGGCAATCGACAAGCTAAACTCTTCTTTTGCCTTTTTTGTGGTCGAGAGCGACCATGCTCTAGAAATTCGCATGCTGTTCTTGCTTGCATGAAGATGGCCCAAGCTTTCTATTGTATAAAGCGCCATATTCCCTGCTTGTTTTATAAGGACATGCAAGCAAAGTATACAGTTGCTCTTCCACCTTCCATGTCACAAGCATTAACGCATTACTTTCTTTTTACACTGGCTGTCATGGATGATGCAATACTGAAGCTCCTCTCCGGAACTTAAAACGCTTTTTTTTACATACAGTTCTCCTATGCAGATTCAATTTTTTTGATATCTCCATTTACAATAGAGATGTAATTATTTTTGCAAGTTTTCTAAGCATAAAATTCTAGATCAGACACTCGAGTCCGAGGAAAATGTTGTTTCCTTATCCTCTGATGGTGTACACTTTGTTTTACAAAATTGTTCAAATAAGAATTTGAAATAAGCAGCAAAATAGAGTCCCTAATAAGTTACATTGGAGTTTATGCAATTGCTTATCTTGCAAAAGTGTGAAGATTTGCAAGAGGAATGCAGGGTTTTGGCTCAATTGCCGAGTCATACCATCGTACCATGGCATCCAAAATGTGCCCAAAATGCAGTGTGCTGCCCTAGATACACTTGATAGGATGAAAAAGGAGAATATAGAACCAGATAGAATCACATTATCAAGCTGCTTGAAAGCATGCAGCCATTTGGGAGGAGTAGAACAAGGAAGGCTAATCCATCAAAATTTTATTGCTGATGCCTATGCAAACCAACATTTTTTTACTCCTTATCAGCTAATCTCTTTGAAGTCTAGAAGGCAATCCATGGAATTCTGTTTTGGCCTTGTTGGGAGGTCTCACGCTGGTTTAGTCTGTGCACAAAAGATAGCTAATGAGAATGCTGCATTTAGTTACAAAGGAGTGGTCAAGGTTCTGCTTACATGATTGGATGCGGCGCGGATGCTTTGTTTATAAATCATTTTAGATAAAATATATTTGAATCTCACTATTTGAGCACGTTCTTTAATTGCCTGCCAATTTTTACATCAAGGCTCTGTATAAAGCAGCTGGTCTAACCAAGGAATTAAACATATGAAGCTTTGCTGGGACATCTCAAGTGAAGAATCACTTGGAAACATTTTGTTTTCAAGCATTGCAATCAAAGCATATCTTTTGTTGAGACTTGCATATGCTGCATCTTTCATATAAAAAATTGGACCCTTGAATTACAGCCCAAGTATGTATACTGAAAGACCATATTCATTGGCAGATGCATAAATTTGGTGCTTATCATATGGGTTGACGGTTCCAGAGAAGGTGTTGAATTAAATTATCTAAGTTGGCAATATTCTCCTTGGCACTTAGTGGTATCATTTCATTTCTTCAGTTTACTTATGCACTTTGTCAGACACCCAAATGGGTTCTCTTTTTTCAAGATACAAATAGTCTTCTGTTTAAGGTATAACTGCAGATGTTTGAGGATGAAATTGTGTACCCCACATGAACTAACGTTCCCAAAAAATACAAGGTTATACCTGTTGTTCTGGGTGTTAGTGGTGCAAAGGGTTGAGAGATGAATTCATTAGCAGTACCAGGAAAGGCTAAGGAACGTAAGAGACATTGCTCGTCTTACAAATCAGAAGGTAAATGTTGATGTATGTTTGTTATTGTCCACCTAAAGTGGCCTAACTGGTATATTCACTTTACTGACAATAAAAACATTTTTGAGTGTTATCAACTTACATGATGTGCTCAAGTTACCTCTTCCTTACAAGTTCTTAATAATGGCATGTGAGAAGATGGTCATCAATGTTAAATTAATCAGCTCCATCCTTATTTTAGGCAACTGGGAATGTCCATGGTGATGTTAATAATAAAACTGGATATTCACCCTTCTTGGGAATATTGAACATTAACTAGGTAAGCTTTTTTTTATGTATCTGGCCATTTGGTCAGATTTTTGCGTGTGCATGTTGTAGTGGCAAAAACATATGCGTCATATGCTCTATGCTAAATATTTTGTACTATCCAGATCAAAATAGAAACTTTTCCCATTGAATGAAGCATAAGAAATTTAGTTGTGGGGTTTATTGATATATAACTGCAAGATTTAAAAGCTGATTTTAGTTCTTGTTATGCATGATCTTTGTCCAGTTGATATAATAAGTCCCAACACGTATATAAATGTGCTGTTAGAGACGCACATGGTGCATTTGTAGAATTTATAAACCCCAAGTAAGTGAAGTACCTTGAGTGACTTGTTTGATAACTAGACAGCACTTAGGAGTTGAAATGCTAACTTGTGACGATTGTGCACATATAAGTTAAATGCTTATATCTAGAAACATGTGCTGAAGGATGCATCGAGGTCATCATTTTAAGTCGTCAACAAGGTTGGAATATATGATGCAAGATTTGGCCCGCAGTTTCGGTAGCTATCATAGGTAATGGATGCTTGGCTTGCCTATTTGCCCGTAAAAGCAACCTTGATGATGCAGCAAAGCAAAACTTTTTTGATCTGATGCGTGTTGGACGTCGCATGGTTACGGAATGTTGAAAAAACAGGTCTCAGAAGGAAACTTGCAACTACAGGGGAGATGGCCATATATAGATGTGACCACCTCATTTTAAAAAAGGATATTAATAAAATTTTGAAGTTGCCTTTTTTTGACATGCCCAAAAAATTCAAGCTGGCATTCATATAGCAAAACTAAGGTACATGTTCTCAATATGCAAAAAGTAGAATTATGGCTACGGATCGTATGAAAATCTGCATGGAGTCCTTACATTTTCTGGTATAAAGAGGAAGCTCTCAAGGCAGTGCAAGATATCGCAAAAGTCAATCCTTATTTTTTTTTGTTGTAGAGAGATTCCAGTTCATGACCTGTCCCTGAATGGCACATTTGTGAGTAATCAATACTATTACACAGGAGAAGGTAGTATCTTATGCATGGATTTGTTTGGTTAAGTATGGCATGTTTGGTTATGTTGGTTGAGCTTTAGTCCTTGCGTGTTGAGATGAAGGCTGGCTGTTAAGCCCGTTCACTACAAGGATGAATCAATTCCAGAAGAAATTAGAATTCGCGGATTTAAAATAGTAAAACAAGATGGTGATGCATCAAAAGAGGTTGCCCTAAGGAAGCATCTGAAAAATGTGGCTCCCTTGATGTTGTTGAGCAAGTCATTCAATTGATGTTGTTATGTCATTCCATGTAGAAAATTGTGCTTTTTGAATCCTCTTACAAGGCAAAGAATGTACCATCAATAACATCATTGCGTAATCATGTTTGTTGTCTACCATTAACAATATCATTAAAAAGTCAATGCAATACATAGTTATAATAAGTCTTTTTAATTTGTATAGTTTGCTAATAAATAAATAATGAAACTATAGTGAAATAGAAGTTTGATATTGTCCGAAAATTTTCTTATAATTATAGTTTATAAGAACACGATGCTAGCATGGCCAATATGTATATCTATGTGTCAAACACCCCCAACTTCTAGAATTGAAGGATATGAAACCAAAGTATCGCATAAATTCATGGATATGATGCCAATTTAAGGATCCATAGGTGTAATGTCCAAGGATGAGAAAATATTAGTGTAGAATGTTTTCAAGTGTTGTTTTGTACATTGGAAATTGATATCTAGATTGTAATTCCTTTAGGCCATTGTGGATACTATTTCATCAATCTAAATATCACTATACTTTATGTCTGTTGTACTTCTATGAGTATAGAATGTTATTATAGATCTTGTCAACAAACAAATCAACAATAAAATCGAAAAACAATATGGTGCCCACAAAAAGCAATATAGGCAGTTGGTGATGTGTATCTCTGATAAAGTGAGATATGTTATATGTGAAGCCTTAAGTACCCTATTCTTCCAACTCCCTGAGATATGTTATATGTGAAGCTTTAAGTACCCTATTCTTCCAATTCCCCTTCTACTAGTATCTTGTCTCTTTTCTCTCATCTTCCTTTCCCCTTCTTTTCCTTCTCTCTAATTGTTCACTACCCCTTTCGTTCCCATCCAACACTTCCCCCAAGCCTACCCTACTGCTAGTTTTTTTTTTTCAAAGATTGGAGGGATGTCCAACCCACCCGCCCTTAGCTACCCCTGTACCTCTTTCATCTACTACAGGAGGAAGCCCAACTGTGGGCCTCTATACCCACTTCTTCACAGGTACTACTTCAGGGCCGGAGCCCTAAGTAATCCCTCCGCGTATGATTGTCCCTGCAATATGCGCGGGTACTGGAAGGTACCTCCAAAGAGGGACCCCAGTCTCCCACTGCGAGAGGATAGTATACTACCTCCTGGCGAGTCCGACCTTGCCACTTCAACAACCAAAAGACCCTGGGATACCCCAGAATAAATTGTTCTCGCATCTCGCAGGAACCATATCAAAAGGCCCGAGTCTCCCCGGAACCAAAGTATTTCTAGTCAACTATCGCACTGGCTAGGGAGGGCAGAGCCACCAGGCCTCACCAAGAGCCCACCACTAGCACTGCACGATGAGTCAGCTAAGAGATCGGTGGGTAAGCAGAGATAATATATATTGGAATAAGGGTACAGTAAACACAATTATCGACTGCGTCCTCAACTTCTGCAACAAGTTAAGCATTACTTAAGAGATCAGTAACACTAACTAAGACCTATCTCAAGGCACTTTATCAAAACTATGAGTAAACCTCTGCTTACCCAACATAAATAAACGGCTCTGAAGAAGAGCCAAAGTATGCCTAGGGGCAACGATAATATGTTCATATTAGTTACAGTTTAAATACCATTTAGTTAAAAGAGGGGCTTTAAGATTTATTGAGCAAGGAAAAAGGTAAGCATCCAAAAAAATGTGGATGCCATCAAATCGCACCAGTTGGTCTCAGGCAGATTTGTGGCTACTTCGGGCCCACTTACCTGCCAAGGAGATGGATCCACGTGGCTTTGCCATGTAGGCAAGAGCACATAACAGGCAGAGGATTTCGATTCCAGGAAGACATTTTGGCCTTGCAGGCACGAATAACAAAGAGAACAACCATTCAATTGATAATTCATCAAGAAAACAACCATTACATTGATAGTATTCACATTAGGGTGAGATTACTGGTATTTTTGTCTTCACTCTTTATTATTCCGTCTCCACCTTTCCAAAATTGGGTGTAAATATGGTAATGCTATCCAAAAAGCACTGTCCGGACAAGTGCTGCAAGTGCTTTAGGTGCTTTACCGTCGAGTGCTTTTTCGTTCAACGACCTCGGGAGGGGGGGGGGAGAGGAGGTTGTTACTCCAGAATTAGGATGGATCATCCCGTGGAGGTAGGGATCGATGACATGGATGATCCCGCGCGAATTGGGAGATGAATTTTCATGTTTGACTGGATTTCTAGATGGCGGGATTCTTGGAGGAAAATTTTCTTGGTTGAACTGCCATTCTTTCGAAGCTTTCCTGTCACAAGAATTTGCTAGCTGTCTTCAATTCCAATCCAATTCAATCTTTGATCTGTTCTCATGGCTTATAATTCACTTGCAATTCTCAATCCGAATGCCAATCCCAATTTTATTCCAAAAGCATTGCTAAGCAGAAAAGGAGAATTTATCTGGATTTCGAAGCCAAGAGGAAAAGAGAATCCAGAAAGAGATTGAAACTAAAGGAAAAAGAAAACAT
>JAANSK020277236.1:0-11225 GCA_011763485.2 Isoetes engelmannii
CCCATGCGCGTGGTCCGTGTGACGACCGTATTCGGTCAGAATACGTATGGTCGGTCAGAATACGTATGGTCGTCACATAATCTATGCGTGTTGGGGACCTTTATAATACCTTACATTTGCAGCTGCTAATTGTGATAGACTGCATATCATATATCAACATTAGTTATATGCCATATGTAGGCTTTTAGATAATCTACAGAAATATTTTCATATGATTAGTAGTAATCTGCATGGCTTTTGCCGGGATGTAAAATTCTCTATCCTGGAAATTTATCCATCCAGATAAAATAATTGTGTTTTCAGCTACTGTAAAGAATACTCGAGAAGTGAATACGCAAGCAATACAACAACATAACTAGCCATTTGAACATGATATATAAGGAAAAAAGATAGACTTCGTCTGGATTAAGGAATTAAACCATACTTTGACAAATGGACACTAACGATTTACCTCTCCTTGTTACAATGGATTTGGATGATAAGATATTCAAAGAATTGCTATGTAATATAACCATCTGCGTATTAGAAGTGACGGATATAGAATTTATTTAGCTCTTCGTAGTACATGTCACGACTCTGCAAGTGTCGGTTCTTTCTTTCACAACCTTAGTTGCTTTGCCAAAGCAACGTCAACTGCGTTGTTAGAGAAGTTTAACTGCAGAGTAACTGATCTTATGTAACCTTAGACCTTAGAGCAGCATGTTCATAAACCAGATCCTTAGACCTGCATAATGCAAAATTTAGATTGCAATGAACTAACATGGAATCAACATTATAGATCTAGGCTATGATTCGAAAAGATAAAAACCTGCATGCTCAGATTGAATCAAGGAAAAGAAAGAAATGTCTACATTTTAACTGCCTGTCCATAAATCCATTATCCTCTGTTCTACACCAATCAAATATGCCTAAGTCAACATCAACAATTTACCCAGGTGTGGAGATATACTCATCTGATCTTCCAGGGTGAGAACCTTCAAATTATCTGCCGATTTTTTATGCTAGTGAGTAGTACATAGGCTGGACTTGGGCGCTGAGTGACTACTCCAAGTTCACATCAGATATTTATTTAACTTTAATAATACATTAATAAATACGTGATGACCAAAGCATCAAACATTCAAAGACAACGATGACATCTCCACTGTTTCAATGTTTCAAGTGCGTGGGATGTCTTCCACAATTGCATAAGAAGAAATTCCAAGTATGACAAGGACAAATTTTCTTTAACTCTGGATAAGAGAATAACGAATGTATTCTAGTGCCCAAGCTTGGGCAATAGATCTTTTCTCAAACATTAACTAGCAGGATTTGGATTGAGATACCGTTGACTAAAGCTCTTGAATGACTAGTGTTTGGATAACTAATTCTTCCCCCAGCATTTTGAAATGTTCAAGGCTCGAGATCGTGGTAAAACTGAATCTTATTTTAAACACCCCAAATCCACTTCTCTAAAATGTTGTTTATATGCTGTGAAGGTCATCCCCAAATCCACATCTTTTGAATCTTTTGATGTGGAATCTTGTTTGTGTATTATGGAAGTCATTCCCCAAAAATTGTGTTAAATGCATTTAGGGGACCTTATTCCTTTCACGTGTGATACACAAGGACGTCATATCACACCTCAATTTGGATCACTTATCGCATAAATGAAAGGAGTAGATACTCCCCATAAAAAAGCTGCACAAAATATGAGCGACTCGAGTTAAAGAGGAAGAGATTAGATTGTTTTCTATTTTCTCAAGTGCGTATCTACTTTCCATATGAACATGTAATAGGATGTGATAGACACCTTATTCTTTAAATCTGTGTTTTGCACCTTCAAGCAAAGGAAACATGCCATCATTGCATGCCCTAGAGTCTAATGGAAAAAAAAAAAAAACATTAGCCATGGCAATTAAAATTGGATCTTAATGGGGACTTCAAATTATAGATATAAATACAATAGCAACCTTGCTCCACAAAATAGGAGATGTGACACCTACTGCAATAGCAACTGCGTAGGCAGCTTCAAGAGCCAAATGCATGACCAGAACACCTGCACAGTTCAGGACTTAAATGCAAAGTAAAGAGACATGTTATCATTTATCTAATGCAATAACAACTGACCTTTTTCTGTGCCATCCTTATACTGAAAGAATTGATCCCATAAATCTTGTCACCTTCAACATCTGGAATATTCTGCTTAATGAATCAAGTAATGAATGTCATATACTACTTGAAATATGCTTTATAGAAAATGTTATAACTAGCATAAGGGCATGCTTGGAGCAAGGGGAGGATATGACGCCCAGTTATTAGTATGGGTTGCAAACCACTTTATGCAATTCTTGGTGGTTCTATTGCGAATCATCATTCTCTTATCTTATCTTATTGAACGAACCATTACTATTGTGTAAATAAAGGCTTCAATTCAATTCATAATATAAATAACAACAATTTTCCAATCTGATTAGTGCCAACTAGTATACTTTGCATTTGCATGCAAACCAATGATTCCTTTTTCTTTTTTTTTTTTAACAATTGATACTTAGTATAGACGTTGGCGCATCGGAGGGTTGCCCTCTTTGTCTGCTGGAAAGTTCTAGTTGCTTGCGATGGTTTGAGACATGTATTATGCATAATTGTGTAGAATGTATTTGGGTGTTAGCATCAAGTATGCTCGTGGATCTGAGACTATGCATTTGTAGTTGTTGAAAATACACAACTTGCAATATATGTAGAAGAGGGTTTCGGATAATTATTGAATTGTTTTGTTTGACCCATTTTATCCATTGATCATTGGTTAAATAAATATGCAACAGTATGAAGAGACTAACACATTGCCATCGAGTGGCAAGCTATTATCATACAATCTTTGCAAGAAATCTCGACACAATTTATAAAGCAACCCCAGGAAAATCCAACTTTTAAAAGTTCTCTCGAGAATATTCCCTCGGCAGCTCTGGAGATGGATTTTCCTTGGTACTTTATGTTGGCCTGGAAGCCGGTGGCTGCAATTAAAGGATTTAAATGATTAGCATCTAAGTTTGTCATGTTATAACCACGCCCAAAAAAAATACACGACTTTTCGTGGACACATCGGATTTTTTTTTCTTGTGTTTTAAGGCTGGTTTAAACACGACCATGTCCGTTATTTACGGCGTTAGAGCATCTACAGCCAAAATTGAAAACAATATTTTGACAGGTTTAGGGTTTATACACCTGTGTTAAGTATCATCCATCCTTGTGGGAAATTTCGTACGCTCACCATTAATTCTTCCAAAAGTAGCATATTGTCAATGTCGAAAGTCAGCATAAAGATGATCAGACCATGAATGAATAAAAAATCCGAGAATCGGTATCAAAGCTTAGCTGGCTTAAATTGCCTTTCAAATTGTATGCTCAGAACTCTAATCTCAAGTATACATGATTATGGAGTTAACGTAGAAGATATCTCTCATGTCATTGTGGAGTCTCAATGTCTGAGCATGAGCAGGGAACTTACCAGTTGGAATACGATGGCTCATGCAACAGAAATCCTTGGAAGGCTTGTGCTGGAGCTCTGTTAAAAGATCCACATGGACATGTTGTAAGTTTCTATTCTGAGCATTTGGAATTGGAATTCTATTGAAGCTCTGCCTATTCTGATGTTGTCATCCGGTTCTCAAGTCTTCAAATGGCAAGACTAAATGGAAAAGGGAAATAAAAGAAAAACTGAACTCTAGAAAAGTGTCTCATGAGCTTACCCCTCATAATTAGTTTGCCTCCATACAGTTTATTTAAGAGTTTACGCGGTTCGTATTGTTGGGCAGAGGGGCCAAAGAGCTTTCGCAGTTATTATGGAACGAATTACTAACCAAGACGATGTTGTAGATTTCTGAAGTGAAATTGCTACTTGGAAAAGCAACCTGCAATGTTGCCGAGTACAATGGGCTAATTTTGGGTTTGAAAGAAGCTTTTGCACAAAATGTCAAAAAGATACGAGTTCAAGGAGGTTCTAACCTGGTCTATAAGCAGGTAACATTCCAGCAAGCACGGCTTAAATGCTAGTCCCATTTGTCTATTTCTTGTTTGCAGCTCATTCCTTCTTTAGGTCACGGGGTGCTGGAAAGTAAGGAGCAGTAATCTCTTACCTTTATATGAAGAAGTTAAGCAGTTGATATCAAGTTTTGAAGAGTTTTCAATTTATCATGTCAAGAGGGTAAGGATTTATACGTTTCTTTTCATATGCTGGTGTGATTATTGCTTTTCTTGCCTTCTTGAGCTTGAAGAAAGAAGCTATCCAATCAGGAGTATGTCTTCAAGTCCTAGATTGTAAATTCACGAAAAATGTGACGATCGGTCCTTTACATGCATCGGTTAGATTCGTTTACTCCCTTGAACATAGGTTTAGAAGAATCTCAAAAGTAGCGAAAATACGACATAAAATAGCATTTTATTGTTCGAATTCTGTTATGTAGTGAAGATGTTGCGTGCATTTAATATCTGATTTTTATATGGTCTTAGTCACAGCTTGTGATGAACAATACCTTCTGGTTATGATCGATGTTGTCGCTACTGTTATATATGTCCCTATTATGCTGCAGGAATATAATGCTTCTGGGGATGCTTTGGCAAATGTTGCTGCAGCGCTTTTAGGTAAAGGTCACTTTGCTTCTGTGAGTAATCTTACTTATCCTATATGTGATTACTTTGCCAACTAGAAAGAGAAGAAAATTCTGCATGTCAAGAAATTGGTGGAGACAAAGATGCTCTCAGAATTACTCAGAAAGGCTCTTTGAAATGTGGGAAGGGTTCTTTGAAGATTCCAGGAAGCAAAAAGCAGGCAGATACATGCAAGGTTTTACTATTTCTTTTCTTTACCATGTTCTTAGAGCACCAAAAATGATTATTGAGCAAAATATCTATCTGTCTTGTGCAAAAGTTAATGCTACCAACATTTCAACAATTCCAGAAAATCTATCAGCTTGAATTTGATGGTGCTTCCAAAGGAAATCCTGGCAAAGCTGGCGCAGGAGCTTTATTGCGTGATCCAGATGGACGTATTGTATGTGCATAAGCTTAGAATTCCAGTGGCACCAATCGTAGTCTAAATAAAGTTCATAGTGTATGTCCTAGATTTCAGAATGTGCTTTCCTTCTGTATTAATATGGCCATTTTTTGATAAGGTTGGGAGGTTTGACTGATGCTAACCTAAGGTCTATCTTGAGATGGACAGTAAACGTTGCTTTGCAAGAAAACAGACTTATGTAAAGTCTTCAAGTCTGATAATCAAGTGATTGCTCAGAGTAACAAGTTTAACAAAATACATACTCTTGTGGGCTAAAAGATACTTATCTTAGAGTGACAAAATAGCATTTGGGCTTACCCTTTGAACCGATTCCTACTGTTTTTATTTGTTTTTTGTATACTTGTTAATTTAACTGCTTAGGATAATGATGCCCTCTTAACTTCTTTAAAATGCTGTATTTATCAGGTCTTATAACCCTAAATCTCAGTAGAGTTTAACAAATCTTTCCTTCTTTCTTCTCTGATGTCCTACCTCTGCAGATCTGGGAGCTCATGTTGCCACTTGCATTTGCCACATGCAATATTGCCGAGTACAATGGTTTAATCGTGGGGTTAAGAGCTGCTCTAGGCCAGAATGTCAAAAATATTAAAGCACAAGGAGATTCTAGTCTGATATGTAAGCAGGTACATTATTTTTATTTGAAGCTTTTATATTTTCTAAATGTGAATAGTTTGAACATTATTATAAAATCAGAATAGATTAAGTTATATGCTATGATGCATGCACGATATGATCGTTATCTGGTTTCAGGTATCTGGATGCTGGAAAGTACGGAACAGCAATCTTGTAACACTTCATCGAGAGGCGACTCAGTTGATTAAGAGTTTTGAAGAGTTCTCAATTTATCATGTTACTAGAGTATGATTAAATTAAAGTATTGCCATTAGTGTTTGCTCAGTTATAATGGTTCTGCATTTATTGGACTTTTCAGAAGGCAAATGCTGCAGCCGATTCACTGGCAAGGTCTGCCACCAGCCTCAAATGTAAGCTTATTCTCTTACGATGATGTCTTTGCTGCGTTTTCTTGATATTGTGCTAGTGTGTTGCAGTAGAAAGTGACAGCAATGGCAGACGGATGACAATCATGGGGGAATATAAACAAGCAAGCTATAGGTTTATAGACATGGATATGATAAAGAATGGCCACCTTCAGCAAATAGGCGGTGTTACCCCTGAAACATTGAAAATGGAAGGTGCAAGCAGTCATATTCAAGATTCCAAAGCTGTGGAAAGGAAAAGGACTGTCACAGAGACAGATCGGTATATATTGGAAGACACAGTGGAAGAGCTCTTGTGTCATCAGGAAACCAAAATTTCAGATAAGGTATGCATGCTTTTTCTACCCCTCTACTTCCTTCCAGTTTCATCAAGCGGCTGCACTTGAGGGTAGTACTATGTCCTTTGTTGACATGTTCCAATTGACCTTATCGAACGGCCGTTACAACTTTTATACAGAACTGAATGATTGAGGTTACTCTTAATCTACAATGTGCAAAGATCAGAGGAAATACTTAAATTTTTATATGTTATATTGTTAATGGGAATTGTAAATGTAATTGCCACGTGTTTACAGTCAACTCCTTTCTTTCATACACTCAATTGGCACAGGAACTAACCCTAAGCATTTAAACGCATTTCCTTTATCAGTGCTTAGGAATAACAGAGGCTTATGTCACCTAGGAGTCCCAATGAGTGCTTGATTTTGGCCAAGGAGACATTAAGTTTTGGGATTTAGTCTACACACATTATATACTTAACAAGTCTGCATTGTTTTAGTTACATAATATTTCTTTTATGCATGGATGCCAGAAGAGTAATTGGTCTAACGTCGCATAAGTTTGGATACCTTGAGATTTAGTTGACTGAAGTAATGAGATTAGATTGTTTGTGACATGGTTGCAGATGACTTATCAACTTGAATATGATGGTGCCTCAAAAGGAAATCCAGGAAAGTCTGGTGCAGCAGCTTTATTGCGTCACCCAGATGGCCATATTGTATGTGCTTAAAGTCAGTCTTAGTCTGCAGCGTTTGAAGTATATCTAGTCTTGTTTCAAGAAACATCGCCAGACAATTTATAGGTTGTAAGTGAAGAATAAAGCAAGTCAATTCATCGCATTTATCTCAAGTAGTGCATTTGCAGGCATGGAAGGTCATGCTGCCACTTAAAGCAGCAACGAATAATGTTGCTGAGTACAAAGGTCTAATCATTGGGCTCAGAGAAGCCTTGAACCAAAATGTCAGGAACATTAGGGTGCAAGGAGATTCTAACCTTGTTTGTAATCAGGTAATCATGTAATGCTTTAGTTGTAGCTTACTTAACAGCCATGCAAAATGTTCCACAAGATCATCTAGAATGTTTCTTATGTTATGGAAAAGTAAGATGATGACATTATCCCCTCTGGTGGATTTTAAGGTGTATGCCCTCTGGTAGATTTGGAGGTGTATGCAATATGAAACTAAGGGTCCAAAGCATTCCCAATCAGGTAGCTTTTAAGAACCAGGATCTTAAATACATCACCATGGTTGTTAACCATAGTTCTTCCATCTTGACTCGAAAGCCATCGTATATTATGTTAGGGGCTTCCTTCTGTCCAAACGTTTGTTTCATCATGTGCACCTAGCCACATTGATAAGTTACAATTATTCTGTTTGTTCATACGTGTATTTTTCTGTTTAAGATAATGATGACATTGTGGTATGTCAAAATAGGTTCGTGGATGCTGGAAAGTCAAAAATAGCAACCTTGCATTATTACACGAAGAAGCAAATAAGCTGATTAAGGGTTTTGATAATTTCTCAATTCACCATGTTAGAAGGGTAAGCCCTTGTACCTTGTTCTGTCGCGGACAGGACAGCGTGATCTATTGATGAGCAAAAGTATCATCTGTTTTGAGCTCGATAAATGACATGCCACTTCTGTAGGATTCAAATACAGCAGCAGATGCATTGGCAAATATTGCTGCCAGTTCTCCAGGTTGTCTTCAAAGATCTACAATGCTCTTTTTAACTAAATTTTGTAAACTTTTGCCAGAATGCTACAGTAGAAGGCAGTAATTTAATTTTTGAAATGACAGCAGTAACAAGTTAGCTTTAAGATAGGAAGGGTGGGTTTGGATCAAGAAGACATTTTCAAAAAAAATTTAAGAACCCACTCATCTGAATTAGCCTCGTCAACAAAGTTAATACATAGGGCCGGAAATGTGCAGAAACAGTTGAAAGCCCAAGGTGTGGAAATGGCCACAGGATATGGATGCCTAGAAACAGTTCATCAAAGGCAGCTTGCAGCCTAAGACACTCGGCTAATAGCAAACTTGCTGTTAAGAAGGTATTATATAAATGTTTATTGAGTTTTTTGTGGATAATAGAGTCGGGATAATTTAGACCAGCTTGCTGCAGCAATTTAATTACTGTCCTGAATGAGACATCATGACTTATGAAGCAATAATGGCTAAAATTATATAAGAGAACGTGAATTTAAGTTTCCTATTTTGTTGATTTGCATTGAAAGTGTGCGTTATGGTGGTACAAGACCGGATGGCCAGGAAGGCTACATATAATCCTTACCATCTTATTGTGTCAGAAACTGAAAAATGCCCACAAGAGGAGACAGCCAAGGGATGTTCTGGCAAGCACCACCAAGGTCACCGCCAGAGAAAATCTTTCATGTGGAGCAGCAAAAACAGAGTGGATTATCGGCTTAAAAACTTTCCAGTCCTATAGACCCATTGTAGGATGCCATACTCGCGGTATCTGTAGCATGAACAGTGGAGGCAAATTGAATGCCTACGTTGGAGTAAGGCAACAAATGACTGAAGGTGCAAAGTTGTTACTACGGCAGACAAGAAAGCAGGGGTGGAGTCCAAGGATCATGGTAGAATTCTCTTTTCTATAAGTGTTGAGGTGCTTGCAGTTTTGAGATAAACATTCTGACATATGCTTCATTTTATGACTGCAGTTCAGTTTGGCTTGGATGCCAGCCATACAGTATATATCTTCTTTTCATCACATTTTGATGAAGCATTAAAACATTATGAGGAGACAAGGACGAAACATAAAAAAATTTAATATCCCCACTTGATCTTGCATCCAAATATTGCATGAGGTGTGAAATTTTTCACATTATGCTGTTGAAATCTATGTATACTATGGCAGAATTGTATAATGCCATCAAGAAAAGGGTGAAGCATCGATCTCTGGTCGGGCCTTAGTCGACACCATTGCTCTCGTGTGAAGGGAAAACAGGGGATGAGATAATTTCTTGGCCAGATTGTCCTATGTGTATGCGAATTGATCGATCCTGCCCAATAATCCTGGTAATCATCTCGTTCGAGGGGATTATGGTTGGAATATGCACGCGAATTCCAGCCCCCAGCATTGAATCATGCCTTAGAATGGGCATGCTAGGAGTTTAGCAGGTGTACGATGGGTGGGTCTATGGTACAGGCACCCTGGCTTTTAATTGGACGAACAAGCGACACGTGCACATAGAAATAGATTATCGTTTATTGGAAGAATGCTTGCACACACGTATCACTATGTAGGTACGTACACATTTTATGTGCAATTTATCACACCACACAAAACTTGCACATGCTTTTTACGAGCAAATGATTAGTTTCGCATCGTTGGATCTTTCTATACCACATTACTTAAATCACAAAAAAAAGGGAAGCTTGAGAGCGTACACATTTTTTTTCTAATACTCTTTTTTCATTGTTGAATTAAATATTTACAAGTGCTCACAAAAGGAAAAAAAAAAAAAAAGAAAAAAAAACCGGCTTCTCTAGGATTCACTAGATGAGCCGAAAGCTCGCGAGCGGGCCCGGATGTGCTGGAGCTCTTGTTGGAGGGCTTGTATGAGATTCCATTCCATTGCTCCCCCAACATGATTGCCTGCCCGTCGACAACCATTTTCTCATAATTCGCGATCCTTGACTCCCGCTCGTCGAGTGGGCGCGGGTTGTTTCGCCCACCTCTATGGGTGCACGAAGCCTCTCTGAAAGAGAGGCGGTTGTTGCAACCAGCCCATGGTCCATGGCAGTCCGTTGATTATCCCTCAAAAAAAAAACTTCCCTATAGAAGTCGTATTTGATTTTTGCCTCCAGCAACTTGGCGACATCTTCATAATGTTTCTCTTGGAGGATCGTTCCTCTTTGGCATGAATGTTGTGCATCTCTTACACTATTACTCAGGTATGGAGCTGGAGGAGGCAACGGCATGTAGATAAGGCAACGACACCCTACTTTCGCATGATGTGATCCATTAGACCTTACATACTTTCATCAGACCCTAAATTTCTTGCTTTTAAGGTAGGACGACCGCCCAGAAAATACCTGTATACGCCCCTGACAAGCTATTTGGAGCAAAACAAGACTGTACGGTTTCTCAAATTAATAAATCCATGCGTAAAACCTAGGCAACTATAAATAGAATTAATAGAATTAATAGAATATCACACGAGGCAAAAATGGTGTTTCCTTTTTACTAGCTGACACGCAGTTTAGCATCGTATGATCCACTTAACCTGCCTACCATTTGAGACCAATTTCGAAAAAGTTAATTTGGTGGAGATTAGCTCTTTTGCCATATCTGATGGAGTATATGCATGTTATATTGATATGCCTTCTACTTTTCGACCGCTAGGATTCAACTTGAACTCCTTAATTCTACCTATCCAATGCGTCCCCACATCGCCTCGTCGTTGTCGTTTAACTCTATGCTCGCCCCTCATAGAAGATAGCATTCTCACCCATGAACCTATGGAGACATAACCTCCCGCTTCTTGACCTTGAGTGTTTTGTAAATGGGCTAAAAACACAGATACTACCAGAGACATGGATTGCAAATGAAGAATGAAGATGGAGAGGACGCACGTAGAAGAGCTGTGATGAGCAACAGAAATCTTGGTGCCAATATTTGATATGGTAGTTGGTGCATGTGGGCATCAGCGTAAACTTTAGTGGTTAAGTTTAGCCAAATGGCTAAATTTTAGCCTTTGAGAGAAAAACCTTGGCTAAAGTAACATGAAGGAACCATTTTTGAAAAAAGAAAAATTAGCCAAACATTTTTTTGAAAGGTTTAGATCCATTATCATTTTAGCCAAACACAAGAAATTAGAAATTCCAAAACTTGCAAACTTTAGCCAAGCCTTAGAAAGTTTTAAGCCTAGAA
>JAANSK020277247.1:0-11222 GCA_011763485.2 Isoetes engelmannii
CATACCTTTGCTCATCCACTCCCCACTTACCCTACCATAACTCACCTGTCACCATTCACTATACCACAACTCATCCACCCAACTCCTGAAATATTTGCTGAAGAATCTGAACGGCCGACCTAATTGTGGTGGTTGGGCAGGTCTCTAAATAGTGTCAAGTCAAGAAAGTCGTGACTCGTTTGAGCAATATGGACACACTACAAGCCGTGGTCTGTCAAGGCAAAATGGTCACGCGTATGAGGCTTTGACTCGTGAAGCTTGAGGTATCATGCCTTCAAGCAGTGATGACTTGCCAAAGAGGGCTCACACCAAAAGGGTCATGCTGAGCTATCCCTTGGACTTTCTTGGACTTGAGCAACTTTGAGGATCCAGCTACCTGTTTGTCACGCGCAACTCCTTCTCATATCTCAGAAATAGTCTTGCTAGTCCTTTGTTCTTTGGTACATGACTAACAACGATTTGAGTGAGTGTTCCTGATGCTAACAAACCAATTAGAACCCTCCATTATTTTTCTAAAAAAGACTAGAAATCTTCTTTAAGTTTTAGAAATTGGAGTAGACGATAAAAGCTCGAAGAACCTTACACAATACCTGAATTTCATTTGTTAGCCAAAAATGTACTTTGGGGTCTAAGGTGTTCTTTGCAGCCTATACTTAGAATGTATGTGCTACTATCAGCTGTAGAATCAAACTTAGCCATGTTAAAACCCACTTTTTTCCTTAAGCACATCTTTATCGACATCGTCTCATCCTTATTGATCTTATTATTAGAACACCACATTCACTACCAAATTACTTCTTGAGATGTATATCTGCCACCTAGAGTGCACTTCACTTAAACAATAAATTTGTTGTAGAAAAGTCCGATCCTTTGATATTAGAGCACATTGATGAATATTGGAAGCAACACAATGGTCTCTCGTAGTTTATCTTCCCTTCCATAAGGCTTGAATATAGCCAAAGAGCATATGCTTTTGCATCTTGCCCTTCATTCAAATGTATGCTTATGCAACATAAGGTCAGCTACTGTGATTGTTGCAGATGCAATTGCAGCTTTGGAATAAGAGAAAGAAGCAAAACAATTCAAGATTAGCATGATAAGACTATTTAAACGAGGTCACCTCTTTTGCTGCATCCACAACCTCCACTTCGCAACGAACTCAGCTTTGTGTATTAAGAACAAAGAAGCAGAATTCCTATTACGACTTAAGGCCAGATTCCACTTACAGCTCGTCAATTATAGAACTTGGCAAGAACTTTCGATTTCCATAAACGACGTCAATTGCAGACAAGATTCCCATATCCGATTGTTATTTCAGATTAGACACGAAAATGCCACTCCCAGCCTTAAGCCCCGTCAGTAAATTTAAAATTTGGTGTTTCACCATCCATCCATCCATCCATCCATCCCACCCAATTTATGAAGTCGATGATGCTGAAAAAAAAAACCCAATTGAGACCGACACGTGGATAGGCCTACGGGCAGAAGCTGGCTTGCAAAAACAACTGTTTGATCCTAAGCAAAATCTTAGCTGTCACTAACCTTATATTCGCCCGGGAAGATGGAGCTGCCGCCTTTCAAGTTTCCCGGCAGGGGGCGTTCATCGCAGTGAAAACGAGGTGAGTTTGCAGCTTGATCTACACCTTCCAGTACTGTGTCTTTGCACGATTATTTTTTAAAAGCTCAAATACTACTCTGTCTTTGCACTATTAGTTGTAGAAAGCTAAGTGTTTAGATATCAATATCAACAAATTCTAATTGTTCTCTTCAGGATGTGACCTTTCACACTTGGATACAGAGACCATAAAATGGAAAAGAACTTTAGCATTTTGGAGCCCAGTGGGCTGCTCATGTTTCCAGTTCTGGATAGAAGCCTGGTAAATCTTAGTGCGGAAAGTAATGACACGAACCAAAGTACAGGAAATTTTTTTGGAGCAGAAGATCTTGAAGCCGCTGTGAACGATGATAATGAATTGGAGTTGGACTTGGGTCTTTGTTTAGGAGGAAACATTGTTAAGCCAAAGAACAAGGGCAATTCTAAGTCTAACACTAGGGAGCCGGCAGGGGTAGTGCCTCATGAATCTTTGCTTATTAAAAGGATCTCTTCAGCGTCAGAAGTGGGGAGCATGGCGACACTGAAACATGAAAAAGTTACATCACACGATCTTAGAGGAATGGTTACATACGACACAAGTAGGGGACATGATATGTTTCAACTATCAAAGCAGCTGCCTCTTTTTATGCCAGGGAATCTGGAGAGCAGACATTTTACAAATCCTTCTGAAACATGTGAAGTGGAAGAGACGCAACTTTTACGGGAAGACGATGATAAAAAATCCACCTTCCTATTTGCTAATGCTTCACGAATTCCCCAGTTTGCTAGAAATAGTTTGACTGAAATAGTAAAGACTGTCAGCGTACAAGAGGACAGAGAACAAAACCTTCTTTTGCAAGAAGCAAGGAAGAAACAAAAGTTATCACCGGCAGGAGAAGGACAACCGGAAAATATCAGAAGGGATAGAAGGTGTGGGGAATCATCACTATGTGATCCTGATAGAGAACTAAATGATACTCTTTCAGATAATCAAAATGGTCGATCAAGCTCTTATAGTCATCAAACAGCAGATAGAGAAGGTGCAAGAAAACTATCAAATAAACAGGATAGCATTTTGGAAGGGGTGGATATGTCTTTAGATAAGATACATGTGGTAATGGGAATGAGAGACACAAATATGCCTGGAAAATTTTCTATTTCTCAAGAAAATTGCAAAGACAAGGAGGAACCTCAAACAAATACTTGGATTCAGAAATTTATTGATATGCAAAAGATGATTAACAATTCAAATGGGACCCATTCCCAAACGAAGGTTCTACAAACAAAATTAACAAATTGGTTGGACAGTGAAGCTGCAGTCAGTCATGGAGCTGAGAGTGAGAAAGCAATCATGGAAGACAGTAAAGTGAATATAATGGATAATCATTCAGGTATGACTCAACATAGCAAAGTCAATCATTGTTTGTTATCCTGTTTGTGATTGACTGCTTACTGATCATAAATGACTGCATAATGAAATTTTTTTAGTTTGCACTCTCCTCTATGCCTTCATGATGGGGTTCTGATGCATCGATAGTTATGGATGCAGTTTCTTGCTTGGTTCCTAGATTTGATGCGTCAGCTTCAGTCAATCAGAAGATATTCAAAGCACATTCAAAAAGTTCAGAAACACGAAGTAAATTTTCTGAGTTGCCATGGGATGTGGCTGAGAGATCTGCTGGTTCTGATGTGCAAAGCAGGTCAATGAAAGTAGAAGGTACCTCCCTCCCTTTCTCCCTCGCATCCGCCCATGCACACCACACACCACAAGGGGCATTTACACATCTTTAAACATATAGAGTAGTAGATATTCTATAAGGACAATATTGAGAAGGTTCAAGAAACGTTGGTCCCTCATTTAACAGCACTCTATTTGAAATGACGACACCACTTTCTCTTGTTGCCATTGCGAGTCTAGAGGTTACTGTCATAGTGATAGGCCTGGAAATCTGGGATGGGAAGTCCTGGGATGCAAGCACGACTATGGATTTTCCATCTCCTTTCTCGCCCATCAAAGCATGTGAAGATTCCACATCTCTGCCATCCAGTTCTCCTAACAGCCATGTAACATTCCACCATTCAGGCGAACTCCCAGTTTTGGAAGTCTGGGAGAGGAAGTCTTCTGTTCAGTGTTCTGGGATACAAGCATGATTACGGATTTGCCATCTCCGTTCTTGCCCATTAAAGCATGTAATTTTGAAGGTTCCGTATCTCTTCCAGCCAGTTTTGCTAACCAACCTGTAACATAACAACCCGACCATTTACGGACAGTATGGAGGTTAAGATTTCGATCACGTTCTCTTGGGGGAGATCTGAAGCTCCACTTTCCCTGAGAGTTGTTTTTTGGTGCATAGTGGGACCCTCCTCGGAATAGTTTACTTAGGTCATATAAGATCTCGGTTTGGCATTATCTCAGCTCAGGACATGTAACTGAGCTAGGGTTTGGCTGCAACAGCTATCCCCTTATCAATATTAGGTAGATGTAAATATCTTCATGTTTCGAAGAAAGAAAAATCTCCATGAGTCGCCGAGACATGACTGATTCCAGAAAGCTTCTCATGAAGAAGCAATTTTACAGAAATCTTTCTCACAACCAGGATGATTAGATTTCTACTTACGCACAAAGTATAGTTGTCTCCTCTTATCAGCTTGAGATTAAGCAACTAGACCCAGGGTCAATTGCTTTTTGTTTGGTAATTAGTCAGAAGAGTTTATTTTGACATGTTCGGAGTATTATGAGGTATCAGGTAGATTTTTTGTCTCTTTTGCAAGCATTATTAAAGGTTTCAGTATGTGTGGCACAAATGACTGAACGTAGGAGAGTCCTGGTCAAGAAGAAGCTGGTCTGGATCTTAAGCAAGGACATGATTATATGTAGATGGGAAGAGCAGAAAAAGGTATCTATCCCGCTTTTTGTTCTAGATTTATTTCCTTGAGAATTTTCAAAAGGGTAAATGCTGCGCAAAGCAACAGCCATACATCCACCAGCTGCTAGAGAAAATCTAAGCTATCATACCAGCTTTTTAAATTTTTGTTCTCATAGTAGGTGCTGAATTACTAGAAACTTGAGGATCTTACAAATATTTGGGGGGTGTCTCTGCGGATAATTGTAGATGGGATCAATGTCCTGATAGCAAAGGGTTGAAAGCGCTATCATGGTTCAGAAATAATATACGAATATTCACCTATGGAACTGGCAACTGAAGAAAGGTACTATTGAAGATCTTGGTTCAGGCTGCAGATATGGGTATGAAATACGGGCTACTTAGGCAAATAGAAAAATTACAGAAGTAGTAATGCAAAAGTCTTATGATGTCATGATGCTGGTAAAACTGACCTGTTTCTATTGGAAGGGGAAGGCCTCATTGAGATTGATGCATGCGCTGCATCCCCATGAGCCTGCCTAGACATGCGTTAACTAGTTCATATACTCATGTTCTGAGAGAGGAAGTGCAGAAACTACTTGGAATTAAAGTGCTATTTTATAGCATATAGTAAACCGGAAATTAAGAAAGCATCTATGTATGGACCAATTTGTATGTAATATGAGGTTAAAGGGTAAATGCAGCACAAATCATAAGTGTTCTCTCAGGAGGAAGGGAAAGGCATCCATCCAGCTGCTAGAGAAGCTCTAAGTTATCTCAATTAGTTTTTTGATATTTTATTCTCAATTTAGGTGCTGAATTACATGTCTCTGCCCCCGAACGTTTATAGGTCCACATTTATATCAATGGTGGCAAGCTACAAAGTGTAGGGATTAATTACTAGAAACTGGAGGATCCTACAAATACTTCTCTCCGTGATGGATCAATGCATTGATCAACTCTATAGCATTGGGTTGAAAGAGCTATGCATGGTTAAGATATAACATAAGGAGATGCTATTGAAGACTGGTTCAGACTGCAGTTTTTTATGGGCATGAGGTATGCGCTACCAAAAAAACACTGGGGAAACAGTGATAAAGGCAAAAGTGTAGTGATATCATGATGCTGGTAGAACTGACATGCAGGGTGAGGCTTCAATGCAATTTGTTTGATAAATACAAGATGCATCCTGTGGGGGCCTATCTAGCCATGCATTAAATAGTTAGCACAATCATGCTCTGGGAGAGGAAGTGTGGGGACTAGCTGGAACTAAAATGCTGTGTTATAGCACTAATGCTATGTTATAGCATGTATCAATCTTGAATTCGAGGAACTAAACAAATATATGAGAAAGCATCTACTAGTTATCGGCACTTAGTGGCATGCATTCTTTGAGCTTGCAATGGGGCAAGTTCATGAGGAGCAATTTGTATGTAATTCTCGGGCTGATGCATACGGTCCGGTCCTTTATTTCCCAGTTTATGCAGAGAGCAGGCATAAGTTTGCCATACATACCGTTTGTCTTATGGAGCTATTTGAGTTACGCAGTATATACATTTTACTAGAGGTGAGGGTATGTATCTTGACAGGATAAGGAGGCTGGCAATGCAATGTCTTTGATAGTGGGAGTATGATGGTGTTTTTGATGTCTGTGTATGAAGACCTTGAGAACTGACTGCAAAGAAAAGAAACTGCAAGTAAACCTGCAAATAGAAAGTCTTTGATGCGCTACCAAAAAACATTGTTCAAATAGAAAAATTACAGTCGTAAAGGCAAAAGTGTAGTAATATCACGATGCTGGTAGAACGGACGTGCAGGGTGAGGCTTCAATGCAATTTGTTTGATGGATACACAAGGTGCATCCTGTGGGGGCCTATCTAGCCATGCATTAAATAGTTAGTACAATTGTGCTCTGGGATTGGAAGTGTGGGGACTAGCTGGAACTAACTATTAGTTATCGGCACTTAGTGGCATGCATTCTTTGAGCTTGCAATGGGGCAAAGTTCATGATGTGCAATTTGTATGTAATTCACGTGCTGATGTATACGGTCCTTTATTTCCCAGCTTATGCAGAGAGCAGGCATAAGTTTGCCATACATACCGTTTGTCTTATGGAGCTATTTGAGTTACGTAGTATAAACATGGTACTAGAGGCGAGGGTATGTATCTTGACAGGGAAAGGAGGCTATGGCCTATGGTTTCATTGTTTCTGATGGCAATGCAATGTCTTTGTTAGTGAGAGTATGATGGTGTTTCTGATGACTGTGTATGAAGACCTTGGGAACTGACTGCAAAGAAAAGAAGGTGCAAGTAAACCTGCAAAAAACAAAAGCGATGATCTTTAAGACCTCTTAAAAGGTTATGAAAGATAAACTTTGGCAGCCTGTGAAAGTTGTATCTTCATATCCGACCTGAGAGTGGAATTTTCAGGTTCACCCTTCAGACTGTAAGTGCTGTTCAAGCTAGATTTGCTAAAGGATATACCTCTCTAGGAAAACATCCTACCAAATGCACTTTTAGGGTGCTCATATGAGGCTTCTTTTGCAGCTTTATATGATTACATATTTATTCGCAGTTAGAAAGGCTTCATTTACCGCTCGTCTGTAGAATGTCAGGTCCAAACATTCCTGAATGCTAAATCCTGCTTGGGTGGCTTGTAAGGGGTAATGCAAGACTACTATTGGGGATACTTAAAGAGACTCCCTTGGCTGGCTTATGTCCACTATTTCAATACAACTTGCCACCAATTTAAAATTGATCAGATCAATCACCATATACAGCATGAATCGGAGTAGCTTTGTGTTCCAAACGTGTGTAAAATCTGCCCACCAAAGATTTAGTACTTAATGTGATCCTTGCAGGATGGTACAGATATGCATATAATACATGCAGGATGATGCTCTTGGCTGGCCTTCTATATTGTCTGAGAGAGGAAAGATATGTATACTTTCAAGATGATTACTTAATTAACTAGTTCTTATCATCTGGCATTTCCATTCATCAGTATCTAACCTGGAGCTAAAAAAGAACAAGCTTATGTTTCAAATACATGGGTAAAAACCCCGAGGCTTCTTTTGTATTTTTTATTGGAAAGTGCCTGCAAAGAATCTCAATAGTTGCCACCCTTGTACTGAGATCATATGACACTACTTGGAGCATCTTCACGTTTTGAAGAACCGGATGCTCGCTTTACAGGATTTGTGGTTTTCTAGGTTATCTGAGATAACTTGGACCAAGACCTCACTCTAGTGTCCTTCAGCTGCGTAAAACCAAACAGGAGACTGCTAGCACTCTTAATTATCAAGAAGAAACAGACTGCGTTTCTCTCTCTTCTAGGAGACATCCAGTTGTTTCACTCTGTACGTCGTTTGTCTTTCTGCACATTGGCAATATAAGAGTATTCCATCTTTAAAGATAGACATTCCTTCTCACCTTAAAAAATTACTTGTGTCAGCACGATATGTTCTTGAAACATGCTTCAGCCTTTAGCCCTTACTAACATACTCCAGTTGCTTATATGAGAGCCCAGTTTAAATGATTAAACTTTTAATGATGTAATTTTATCAAGGTCAGCCACTCTTAGCATAAAAATGTTCTTTTTTTGAATTGGTTTAGGTTCCATTTGTTGTACTAAATTGTCTAATCAAGATTCTTGTCATAGACATATAATTACTGGTTGGAGTTGCCAACCTTTCAAAGGAGATATTCTCAAGACATAGGTGTCTGACATTTTCCTGTAGCCGAACCTGGATAATGATGTATGAAGCCCTTCATTTGCTGGCTCTTGCCATCCTTATCTCATTTGTGTAGTTCAAAGATGTAGATTCTCATTCATGGAAAACACCTCAATTTGCTGTTTTTACTGCATCTCTTATCATGAGCTGACTATGTTTTAGGAAATTTTTGTTTATAAAAAGCTAAGATAAGTTGTTTGCACAGTAGCTGCTATGAATGTCAAGTGCAAAAATCAATTGCTTATTTTGTTACATTCATGATACATAGGACTTAAAGCAACTGAATCAGGAACATTTCAAAATTTACGAAGGGCTTCATCAAGTCACAATCTACATGTAGCAGAAAAATTGTCCCTGCCATTGCACAGGCAAGGGAGCGATATACCATGCATTGCTTCTGCTCCACGAAGAGAAGGTTATGACAACAATCCATTTGCAAGCCTTGTGGCTGCTGTGGAAGCATCAAGGGGTTTATCGGCGGCAGTGGCATCAGTAGCATCAGTGGCATCAGTTGCTAGAACACGGCCAATCATTCAGGCTGTCTCTAAATGGGAAGATTATTCGAAGACAGCAACAGACTCTCAAACTTATCAAGAAAGCATAGAAAACTTTATGGCAAGATGGCAAAAAGGGTCCATTAATGGTATCCCATTAACTGAAGATTTATCTCATGAAGTTATGAACCTTAAGGCTGGATTAGGTACAGGTCAAACATTTGGAGGAAGTGGATCATTGCCAGACTTGCCTTGGGTTTCAACTACAGGTTCTGGTCCTGATGGTAAGACTGTTAGTGGTGTTCTGTACAGGTATAGCAGGGATGAGGTGAGGATCGTATGCGCATGCCATGGTGGCCACATGACTCCCCGGGAATTTGTGCAACATGCTGGAAGTACTGATCTTTCAAATCCAGAGAGAGATATCATGGTAAATTCAGTTGTAGTAAGTCAAGTGTAAATATCTTTTATCAAATATTAGCATCGGAACAGTTTTGGAAGGTATGATGTTGTTCCACTACGATAATCCACATTCAGCTCTAATTGGTTTGGCCATGTGCGCATGCCAATTGGTGGAATGTACGCTGGCTTAACTGCGTCGTATTCCAACAACTGCTCGTCGCTTCTTGAGTCTAATGGTTCCAGCTCCGTTGGTGGTATCGATGGCTGCCCACCTTGCTCTCAGCCCTGCATTGCGGGGTAAATTGACATGGCTGCTTGGATGGCTTCGTGTTTTGTTCTATAAGAACTGTGCAGAGGTGGTATATATTCGGGTGACTGGCAGAAGACGTGGCACCTAAAGTTTACAGATGGGAGAATGGCTTTGGGCCTGAGATTCTGGCGAAGAAAATTTGGCAATCATGGACTTGGGCAGAATTTCAGGCCCACGGCTATTATCATATAATGCCACCCTGGCTTGGCTTTGTAAATATTGCAGTCATAAGAGTAGTTGGACAATAGTCCAATCTGATAGCCTACCCTGGCTTGGCTTTGTAAATATTGCAACTATAAGAGTCATTGGACAATAGTCCAATCTGATAGTCTGCTTCATAAGCTCAAGTTTAACATGGTCAAATATGTTTTGTCTTAGACATTCTAGCAAACGTTGCAGCCTTACCAATTGTCATCTAGCCAAAGATGCAGCAACATATTTTGTTTCAGGTTCTAGAAGGTGTCTTGCTTTTTCTTACTCATCCGTAAGATTTTATATTTTTCTAGAGGGATACGACTATTACTAGTCACCATGTTTCTATTCGAACAAGCACCGCAATCTGCATCTCTATATCCTATAGTTCTAACATATGTAGTCTTTACAATATATGCTTACATTCTATGCAAACATTCTAAAATTTATAGAATATGATGAGTCCAAAAGATACATCATATACTGCAGGGATCATTGGATCTAGGGATAATGCCATGAATATTCTAGATCAAAGGATGTGGAATTTCCACATCACACCCATGTATAACAGGATGCTCCCTTATAAGTCTTTATATGGGTACACAATTTTGGTTTCTAAAAAAGTTGTAGAGGATGCTCTCTTATAAGTCTTTATATCGGTACAAAATTTTGGTTTCTGAAAAAATTGTTCACTATTTGTGGGCATCTCTCTTGGCACAAAAAATAAAATATTACAAACGGGAGGTGAACCCTATGATTATATATGTGGAGCAAGAATACTTTGGTATCGAGATGGGATTTAAACGACGTAAGCTTATTTTCCAAGCTTGTCTATGGTCCCACTCCTTGAAGGTGGAGCGTGTTCATGATATACCATATGAGCTAAGATTTTGTCCATGTTACAGAGAATCTATCGTGGAAGATGAGCACCATGCTTTCCTTGAATGCTCTAGATTTGCAAAGGTACGAGAAGCTTATGGAATTGATGCTACTTTGACTAGGAGTTTTATATTGTTACTTCTGATGCCCCCCGCATGACTAGGAGATTATCTTCAAGCGTAGTGGGAACATCGAAAATGATTTTAGACTTGAATAGTCTAGCAAATGATATGGAGGCGAGAGACCTCATTTAGTGTACTCATTACATGTATTTCTTGTTTTGTCGCCTAATGGTGCTGAGGGTCTGATATGGCGTGATAATAAATCATCATCAATCAATCATCAATATAAATACACATACATGCCAAACCATGGAATCAGAAGCAAGTAATGTGGCCCTTCCATTTCACAACACTCCAGAAATAACAACAGGACTTTGCAATACTGGAATCAAACCAAACTACAAAAATAAACGGTGTAGCATAAAAAGTCTTCTTCGTTGAAGAACAGACATCCATGTGCACCTGGAAATAGATAAGCAAATTTGAACTCATATCTAACATATATAAAGATTGTTGGGAAGATTCAAACACATGGGATAGACTGGAAAGGGTGCAGAAAGCCTTCCTGACATATAGCCTTGGAGTAAAGGATACAGTGCCTTATCAGATTTTGCTGTATGAGACGGGGTTCTGGCCTCTGCAGCATTCTGCTATGCGCAGGCATCTGGCCTATTTCCATAAGGTGGATGGG
>JAANSK020277258.1:0-11221 GCA_011763485.2 Isoetes engelmannii
AGCCTTGCAGCTTCCATATGCCGTAGATTCGTCAAAAGCTTCAAGAAGCTTGCAGCATTTCAAACCAGGAGTCAAGATCCAATCGATTTGCTCTGTGCCTAGCAGAGAGCAGACCATCTCTGTAAATCCGTGATATCGCTGTGGAGCTAATTTTGGAGCTCCAAAACACTAGAGAAGGCTTCACAAAGGAAACCCTAAACTAGGCGCCCTCGTTGCCTGCATGTGAAGCACAGGAAAAAAATACCCCTGGAACATACAAACAAAATACATACATGGGTAAAACCATTGGGAAAAAAAAGATAGAAGATAGAAACTCTATGGGCGCGCTCTATAAATACACAGTATATACCAAGAGTTGAATACGTGCCCCAAATCATATAAAAACCATTGTGAAAAAGCCGTATAAATATACGTTTTATGCGACGAACCATTTTTTGTGCTATTGGTTCTATGTTGGGATGGTTTGTCCAAAATGTTTTTGTGTGTTGCTTTTGAGTGTTGCAGTTAGAGTGCAGCCATGGTAGCATTGTAACAGTTGAGCTTTTGTGTGTTTGGATATATATGGACTAGAACAGGGCCAAGGTGCCCTGCCCTTTGTGGTTTCTTGTTTGTCCTTGTCACATATATGACATCCCCTAAACATTAAAAACCATTGCGTCCAATCAACGGTTAAGACATCTAGAATTCAAAACAATAAATTTCAAAACTTTATGGGCTAAGAAAACAAAACATCGTTAAGACACGATGTCGCATGTGCTATGTTTAATGTTTAACATACAACGCGGCACGTCGCACCTTCAACACCACGTCCCATGTGTTACGTCCGATGTTTTGTATGCGACGTGGCGTTGAAGTTGCGACATCATACGCTGCAGATGCGACGTGGCACGTTGCAGTTGCGACATGGCAGATTGCGGTTGCGACGTAGGTCTTTGCGACGTCTAGTCAAACGTCTTTATGGCGACGTCAGACATCGCACTTGTGACCTCGTGAAAAAATCTTAGCGACGTCTTGAGAACGCGCGATCATTTTGAGACGTCGACGTTGGCTATATGTCGCAAACTGACATCGTTAATAGCTCGTCCTATAGTAGTGATCCTTTCTGCATCCAATCTCATCCTTGCAATGGTTCTTATGAATATGGAAATATTTCCAAGACTTGCCACAGATCTGGAGATTGCTAAAACTTGCTGATGCTATGTATAAGCACACCTGCACCTTCCAAACCAGCCACTATGTTATCAAAAGTTTGAAAGAATTCAGTGACATTATCCTTGTCATGAAACTTGAGCCCTCTCAGCTCGTTTTCCAACACATCTATTTGAGATGAGGTCTTCTCCTCATAAGTGATTAGCATATAATTCCACATCTCCCTAGAGGTCATTCCCCTTAACTTCAGCACTATGCTTGAGCTTACCTTGCTCATAATAATCCCTTGGGCCTCTCTTACCTTGGCATTATCTTCATTTTTCCTTCCCCTAGAGGTCATACTAACTTCTCGTGTGTCCAACCCACCACTTGCATCAGCACTTGATGAGGAGCTACCTTTAGTTGCAGTAGTTGCAACTCTGCCAATAACAGTTCTTAGATGTCCATCACCTCCTTCAATAAGATCCCACTACTGGCAAAACGTGCTTAACCTTTTCCTTCCAAACTTGGAATCCAGAATCACCCTTAAACACCTCAATTGCATTCAGCAATCCTGCACCAAATCTGCTTGCCATGTTATGGTCTCAACCTGCTATGATACCAATGTAAGAAATTGTATCAATAAATATCAAATTCTTTATTAAATTCCAATGTCAATTACAAAACCACAAGTCATAATCCCATTATTAACATGGCAATTAAACAACACTTGAACTTTCAAGATAATCACTGCATATTCCACTTTTAATCATATCAACGAGAATTTCTATAACTCATGAATAATTTTCATATACTAGACATCATGGTCTCAAATATCCAATTACACTCAAAAGACTTATTATTTAACCATGTAAACCATTGTAGCAAAAACACTGTTCCTAAGGCACTGCGAAGAACACTGTAGCAGTTTACCCTAATACACAAACCTTGATCTGTAAGACGAATTTGTATTGGATTTTCTCTATATATAATATGTACATGCTTCTTACATTATATACAAGCGATCCGGCAGTTAAGCCTGACCGTTAGCATGTTTCCATAGCTGCTAAGATGCTATGTCTTGATTACATTGGACCGAGTTTGAACTCGGTGCTTCCCTCCTAATTTCTCGTCGAGTTTTTCAACCTGCTAAACATGAACCTTTAACCATGCAAATCTATTCATGCCTATTTAATGTAAATAGGTCATTTCAATGGTGCATAGTTTGGAAGGTTAATTTCATAACCTTAATCTCACCATCATCCAATCATCAACCCTAATATATGCTTTCCAACTGTTTAGCTCAATCTGTATAGGCATTTTGTCTCTATAAACTTTGTTTGTAATTTCATAGTGAAATTTGATATGAACCACAACAACTTACACACTATGCCTCCAATCTCGTTTTGGATCGCCTTGCTGTGTGAAAACGTTTGTATGCCCGCAAACCAACTGAACGTGACACTTACTTATCTGTAAGTCTTACTTACTTGTAATCTTTCAATCCTGCAAGTCTTACTTACCTGTATTTTTATTGTCCTGCAAGTCTTACTTACTTGTAATCTTATTGTCCTGCAAGTCTTACTTACTTGTAAAGAATCAAAACGATATAAAATCTTTAAACATCATGCACCAACAAGTGTCAAAATTGCCTAATGATAACATTTTACATACGAGTGGGGTTTACATCAACAAGTCATAAGTAGCAGCATTTTTTAACTGCAAAAAAATTGCCAAGTTTGTACAGCAGACTATCAGCAGACTATACATATTTTAACTGCAACAAAATTGCCAAGTTCATATAGCAGACTATGGTTTTACTGAAACAATTGTTGCAAGGTGATATCGTCATCATCTTCAGTTTTAGAATCCTCAGATGCTTGTTTTAGGTCTTGTTGAACACGAGAAATTAGAGATTGAACTTCCTCATTTGTTGCTGTTGCATTTGGAACTGCCCATTGTGGAGAATTTTGAAAGCCATCTACAACTTCAAAGGGATTTACATGCATGCCTGGCCATCAAATGTTTTGGATACGTGTTAAATCCCATGATTCCAGTTGCAGACTTGATCCAGTTGCCATTTTAAATACAACACCATTAACCAAAATGAAACATTTCCTACATGATAATTTGTAGTACCTTTGCTTGTTGAAGTTTCAGTGGTCTGAGTGGTGGCAGATGCTGGTGTGTCCTTTTTTTTTTTTTTTTTTTTTTTTTTTTTGAAGGAACTGTGTCCTTGTCAACCTTGTTCCTATTAGAAACAACATCTGCAGTAGCATGTTGTGATACAACCTTGTCCTTAATAGAACCAACATCTGCATGTTCAGATGCATTTTTGACAGGCTCAGAGTATTAGCTACATCTATTTCCAAATTGACAGCTGCTTCAGCTTCATGGTCGGTAACTTTAGCAGCTTTAGGTTTTCCTACTTTTCTAATGGTCTTATTTACAGGCGCAGATGTCTTTGGAGCAGAATCTTGAGGTTTTCCAACACAACCAACTGTCTTATTAGGAGCAGAATCATTCTTTCCAGCACAACCAACAGACTTAGTTGTAGTAGATGTAACTGGCACTTCCAACTGTTCTATTCTTGCCTCTAGATCTTTGGCTTTGCTTGTTCCTGCTTTGATGTTTTTCTTTTTTGGCGAGGCTTTCCTTTGCTTTGCATGTTTGGCAGTAGGAAGTGGTGGCTTCTTAGGCTCGTCTTTCCTTTTCCTAACCGATTTGTTTTGATCTTCAAGTTCTTGGGTATCAACATCTTCTGCTACAAAAGAATCTCCTGCAGAATGTTGGAAATAAATATCAAAAAATGTACCTGGTTCATTAAAGAGAAGCAAATAAAAATGCACATGTACCTGGTTTATTAATCTCTACTTGTTTCCGAGGCTCCAATTTCCCTGAAAGAAAATATTAACAATGACTAATTGAAAAAACAAATGTTACGTGCAAAAAAACTCACTTTTTGATGGGCTTGTCATCGACCTAGTTTGGAATCTTCTTCTGACTTCCAATTTAGTGGGTTTCATGCTTATAAACTCCACATCAGCCTCATCTGAAACTGGATCAGAGCCTTCACTGCTGGTTTCATCTTCCTTGTTTTCATTCACTGGTTTGAATTCAAGGTAGCCCAATTCTTGGTATAAATCTGCAGGCAAATCTTCTTTGCACACTATGCAATGCATGTTCTCAATGCATATTTGGAAACAAAACAAGTGGAAGTTATGTCCACATTGCAGCTGCACTTGCAACTTAAAATTGGCACTGAAAGCCAAACTACAAACTGAACAACCCGAAGCCCTATCAACCACAGTCCATATACCAGCACTAGACCTAATCAATGATTCATTCACAAAAAAATCTCTTAGATGTTTTAAGTTACTTATCTGTTTGTCCAAGTCTTCAATTGCTTCTCTTGTCACCTCGAGAGTCAAATTAAGCTTGCTAATACCATACTCCAGTGCAGATCTGTTGTCAGCCAATTTTTCTGCTCCAAAATAGTTAATAATAAAAGGCCAAAAGCACTCTCTTCCTGCTCCAATTAAATTATTGCAACACTCTCATCGGGGCGACGATGAGAGTGACGCCAATGATGAGCGGCTAAAAGATTCCCCTACACTTCACAATTGCAACTAGTTAAAATACCTATGGGTGTTGTGCTGATGAGGTGCTTGACGGACGCGAAAATGCCCCGCAGTTTCGTGCGTAGACCCATTGTTGATTTAGTTTGCATTGTGCAACAAAGGTATTGGTGTACCTATAACCTCGAAAACGAATCTGACGACACCCATGTTGTGGAAGATCGATGTCCCCTCCCCCCCCAAGTCAAAGAAGGAAATGGGTTGAAAAGGAAGAGGGTATTCAATGCAGTTGCCAATGTCATTCCACTTTGAAACAACTTTACCTTCTGCGCAATTACACTCAAATAACTTACCAATGGGGTCATCTGAACATGCAGATGCAATCTGCCACGGTAAAACACTAGCTGTTGAGAAAGGGTTGAGGTATAGGCTGGCTCCGTGGCTCACGACCGAGAAAAAGGAATAGATCAAATAAAAGCTAGTGCATTAAATAACACCTAAAATGGTTATGACATCCACCATTAGGGGTGGAACTTGAAGAAGGATCTTGTTGGGTTGGATGGGCTTTGCAGGGATGACATGTAAAAAATGTATGAAATCTACAACATTGATAATTTTGTGGCCTGTGACGTCCCCAGCTAGTGTACGATGCTCCCATCGTATAGAAACTGGAGGTTCCCCCTCGTCGACCATGACACCAATGAAAGGTCATCCATCTGACGTGGGATCCTTGATGGTGAACAAGGAGCCACGTGGGAGGACTGGACGTGTCATTGATCCCGTCTCCTTCGGGATCCACTTATCAATGCGGAAGCATAAACATAAGTAAAAACATCAAACATAATATATACAATGTCACCTCGAAGGGTGGAGATCACCATATGACCTGAAAACAACATAGCATCATAACATCAATGGCAAATCCTGCCCAAGGCTTAGACTTGAAGGTATGACTGATGGCTTGGGTCTCCAAAGTTTAGTGCAGACAGAATTCATGGCAATGCATTTGGCTGGCATAGAACATGGTCGTTGGGTAGTCCACTCCATCCGCCCCTCCTGTGCATACTTTGTCGTTAGGCTGATAAGTCTTGGGACCTGACTGTAGCCTGCCGGGTGCATAGCCAAAGGGGTCACTCCTGGGTTGCATCTCCCCAGTCCCGATGAGGCAGGAAGGCACTTCTCCCTTCCAGAGAATCCGTGCCCATAACAACTGAGCTAGAGGGCTACCACTGTCCGTACACGACTTGAACCCCATCAAAGGTGGCCGCACCACGCAATGGGTGTTGAGCCCATACCAAGAGCTTCACGCAGTGCATACTGGTATTAGGCCTAGCTCCCAGTGTCCCCCCATTAGGCCTTACACACCAGAGGGATCAACCACTATGGGACAAGTTCCTCCTTATAAACCAGTCTAACCCGTCCACCCACAGCACATGCGGGCTCTTATGCACATGCCGCATTTAATTGGAAACTAATGAGGCTAAAATCTAGGATCATTATACTAATACATGCTTGGGTCTATACCCTCCTTCTCAGTACACAAGAGGACGAATAAATCATCCAATGCTCATCATAATAAATACAGAAACATCATAATAGAATACTAAAATCTATCTAACAAACAGGGTTAGATTCATTGGTCAGTTCTTGGCACCTATGCATCGGAATGGGGACAAGAATGGCCAATGGCTGATCTAAGAATCAAGAATGGGACGGGTAGCACCTACTAGAACCCTGGCTGGCAGGCATTGCTCCTTTGTAAACTTCCATGGCCGCGGGAAACTGGGTCGAGACTGTGGCAGGCGCACTTCCCAAGAATGGTGACAGCAGGTGTGCTCCTCGGGCTGAAGTCGACTGATGGGCGACTGCTGTAGCTCTTGTTGATGGCGACTTGGCTTGCTGCTGCGCTGATCCAAAAGTGGGGCGCTTTAGGATTTGTCCCCTTTTATAGAGAAGGTACCTTTTAGGGTACACTCACCTAGGGTTTGATGGTAATAGGTCAAGCCATGGGATCATGCCATGTGGCAGTTAGCATAATATATTCACATGTTATAACATGTGCAATATATTGAGGTCTATGGGTGCGCCACCCCATGGGTTATTCTATACCATCGGGTACATGTCGTACGTACGACATGTACTAGTGATATGTTCAATATAATATACGTCTTTATACCATATATGATGCTAGAACATCACATTCTTCCCACCTTGAATTGGTGTTGTCCGCAGCATCATGGTCTCCCCACCTTGAATCCTGCATAATCCCTGCAACATCACATCAAAGAACATGCATTTATTACACTTCAATGTCATTTAAATAATTTAGATATTTTTAAGGTAATAATTCAAAATATCATTTCTCAAAACATGATTATAGTTCGAAAACATTTCAACTTGCCTCAATTAACACAGATCTCACAATTTTTTATTACATAACAAACAGTTTTCATGTGTGGCTAACTAGGTCCTTGTGGCATATAAGTACATCATTATCTGCCACAAGTTGTCCCATGCAATTCCATGCCTTGTCCTCGAGATCATTGGCCTGCAAATCAATTGTTAGCCATAGTTTTTAATATTATAATGCTGGTTTATAGGGAACCACCCATTTAACTGACTAAATGGATGCAAGACTAATCTCCCGACATAGTAAGAGGTTGCTTCTTCCAGATGTCGTGGCCGTGGAGAAAATGCCCTATAGTGCATAATATGCCAGTAATACCTACACCTGTCGTCACCCTTGGCATGGGGGTGCCTTCTCCCCCTTAATGGCCACAAACAAGAGGTGTTTTCCTATCATGCATCCCTATATGACCTCTTTCTCTCAAAGGCGTCTACTTTCGTCTCATCGGAAGTAGACTTTTAATCTACCTTCCACTCACCTATGATGTCGGCATCGACTAACTCGGTGACGGGATGGCAACTTCTATTCATTCTCTGAGTCTTCCAGATGGTTCGGAGGTCTCTGATCCAGTGCAGCTAAAGAAACACCTTCATAATCATTTTGCAGCCTTCTTTGCTCGACACCACTTACCTTTCCAGGAGGACAATGTGTTGACTAAAGTGCGTTCTATTGTTTTAGCAGAGCAACGTACACTTTTGGAGTAGAATTTTACTAGGGATGACTTAGGTGTAGCGGCTCACTTATTGGAGAAAGGAATGTCCAGATCTTGATGGTTTTCCAATAGAATTTTTCCAGGAATATTGGGAGTGGATTGGAGATGTCATATATAATGCTTTCTGTGAATTCAGAAGATACAGAATTTTGGACAAAATTCTTAATACAGGTGCCATTTCCCTTATTCCCAAGTGTAAAGAACCAAAGACCATTTCGGATTGGTGTCCCATCACATTTCTCTCTACAGTGTATAAGATTTTTGCGAAAGCTTTGGCAGAGAAGCTTTGTATCGTTCTTGCTGAGTCAATATTTGCAACCCAAACAGGTTTCTTGCCTGGAAGGTGCATTCTTAACATATTTTTGCCAATACAATATCAATAAATAATATGGTGTGTATGGTTCCAAATTTTTTTGGCCCCTTCGATTCCTTGGGGGATTATGTGTACTGATTCCAAAGTTTTACAAGAATTAGATGATTTCATAGCTACCTTCTGCAATGAGCAACCCAATTAGATAAGAATTATGGGTTGCCGACAAATTAGGGATTATAAACAAGAGTGGTTTGTTGTGCAACTTAAGCCTATAATCTGGAAATGCATCTTAAGAAGTTGGCATGAGCATGCCAATATAGTAGGATGACAATGTAGTAGGATGATGACAAACAAGAGTGGTTTGTTACTCAACTTAAGCCTATAATCTGGAAATGCATCTTAAAAAGTTAGCATTACCATGACAATATAGTAGGATGACAATGTAGTAGGATGATTACAATATAGTAGGACGACTCTTAATGGTAAAAAAGATTTTCAGGACCTTGGACCTTATAATTTGCCAAGTCGCTGCCACAAAATGTTCATGCAAATGATCCCATATTTATTTGTTATTCTATATGGTTGAAGATCATTATGCAAACTTAAACTAATTCTCAGACAATTGATGCATTTATCTATTCTTTCATGTAGAAGGAACCATCGGAGATTCATCTACAAAGGGCAGCATCAAGGCCAAGTGTAGAATTCTTGGCATAGAGTTACTTCAAGATGAAGAAAAATATGACAGAGCTGGAAGCATCATATAGCCAAAGGATAAAGAGATAAAGCATACACATCCCTACAAAGCCTGTCATGGGAGGGGTCTATAGTTTCGGTTTCCAAAATAAAAGAGGTGAGACCCAAGCCTCTTGTGCTAAATGCAGTGAATACTTGTAAATACCCTGAAAGTAAAATACATTCAATAATTTGAGGAACTACCCCGAAGAGCAGAATCTGCAAAGCATGGAAGGAAATTTTTATTGTATAAATAAGCTATCTTGTTAATGAAAATAAAAGTTTCTAAAAACCATCACCTTATGACACCAAAGATGAAACTATGGCAATGGATTGCATTCGCATATGCTGTCAACACCACAACGACAAGTGGATGGAGACACCCCTTTTAATTTTGTCATTTAATAATATCTCCTTTCAACCTCCCATATTAGCCTTGTGGCATTACATCAGCCTAAGACAGCAAGTGCTTCCTAACTAGAATTTATCATAGCTTGAGCTTCATATAAACTTGCAAATATACAATGTAAAAATGTTTTGAACATAATTACCTCTACAGTCCATGCCCTCTTCATTTTTGGGTATGCTGCTTGTGGTCAAAGCATGCGATCATGAACAACCCAAAGAGGGGGGGGGAGGGCGACAAAAAGAAAGGATTAATATAGAATGAAGGAATCACAAATGCATGTGAATGGAACATTGATATTCACTGGCTAAACAGGACTTTTGCATGCAAAAGTATGTTAAGGTAAACTTAAGATTCACTATAAGGTAAACTTGAGATTCATTGGATGTAATGTAGTCTCACATGCAAACGCATGTGTACAAGAGGATGGGGGGTATAGTGTCAACCTTCGTGACAAGCCGTAGATCTAGTGTCAATTTTGTGTCAAATGCTATTATCTTGACACAAAGTGCTTGTGTTGTGTCAAAAATGTGTCTAGTGCATAGTGTCAAATGTTTCGTCAAAGCAATGACTCCCTTTGTCAACTTTTTAGCGCAATTTGAGTAGGTTGTTACAACAACTTCTGAACAATATTATATCTAAGTTGTGGCAACCTTTTCTTAAGACTTATAATAAAATATTATCCAAAATTTCATCTAATATTCCAACGAAATTTTGTGGAGCATTTGTCTACTTTATATCACAATTTAAGTGGGTTGTTGCAACATTTTTTAAGCAATATTCTAAGTGAGTCACTACAATGCTTACCTAATACTTTCATACACCATCCTATATTATAATGTTTTAGTGTATTGGTTGGGAGCAGCCCTAGATCTGACGGCTAAAGTTCGTCTGACCCATCTGACAGTCGAGCAGAAGGGACTTAAAATGGGCATGACTTGCTGGATGCATTGTTTCTGAAGATGATCGGGTAAAACAGTTATGGCAAAGCTTAGAGCATGGTTTCAGTCTGCGCCTCCTTCAACAGCTTTTGGCAGTCATCGGTGGAGATGACGCCAGTCCAATTTTTTCCTTAAAAAGCGTAGGGTTTCTTATGGTTTGAAATTGGAGTGCTACAATCTGCAACCGGATTTGTGGGAGCCGTATGGGCACGGTAGTTAACAGAGCTATAGAATCTATCATCATCGTTCCGAACCAGTTTTGAGTTTGGTTGAAGCGGAAAGCATGACAAACGCCATAGCTTTTAGAGAAGAAAGTTGGAATTGAGAGAAAGTATTTTCTTCCTTTGCTTATTTTTCTTTTCCAGATCCCCCTTTACTCCATTCCACCGATTGTACATGCTAGAATTTTCAAATTGCAAACTGTTAGATGGGCATATTCACAACTTATGCCTTGGTTTGGACCGTAGATAGCGATCCTTATTTGTGGGGTATGCTCGTACAAACTTTTTTATTCTGTATAACAAGAATTACAAAATACTATAAGATTTAAGGTACTGTACTCAATGGTGTTGATTTCATACGTGTTATACTATTTTAGGAGTATAAAAGGGGCTCTCGCTGCCCTACGTCACTCCCCTTGTGAATATGCACCCAAACCAAAGGGGGTTTTAGGGGGAATTTAATTTAGAATGGTTGGATGTAATGGTTTGTATTATATATAAAAAAAAGTTGGGCCGCTTTGGGGCCACACAAAGAAAAGACGAAGATTAAAAGCCATAAGAAGAGATTGTCAAAAGTCAAGCAAAGCATAGGTATTTTTGAGCATCAAGACTAAGGTAATGCCACCATGTGATTAACAATATTGAATACACAATCTATTATGGGATGGGATTTGAACCTACCCATTATATCCTCGAACAACATAACCACCATTCCACTATTTTGAACTTATGCCTCATTTCATTTTTTTTTTTTGTCTGGCTTTTAACCTATGTTTTGCT
>JAANSK020277269.1:0-20790 GCA_011763485.2 Isoetes engelmannii
GGCACATTTAATGCCAGTAATGGCTCCAAGGGGCACGTTGCCCCCATGGGGTACTCTATACCTTCTATGTCTGGACGAGGTACATGGCGTATATACGACATGGACCGGTGACGTTGCATGTATAATGTAGGTATTTATACCGTATATTATTATGGAACGTCACACTAGGCTTATAGTCGGTCACTGCGTGTGGGCCGGGTATGGGTCTGACACCCCCTGCGTCAGGAATGCATTCGAAAGATGGTTCTTGGACTCGATAGGTGCGGGTGATCTCGGCCTATGGATTTTGGGGGGTTAAGTCGGGTGCGGGTGTGGTTCGCCTGATGGGTGCCACATTCTCTAGCCGCACATGGAACCATCATACTCTTGGGAGAGACTTGTCTTTCCCTGCCTCATCGGATCGGGGAGATGCAACCCGGAGTAGGTCTCATAGGGTGTCTCCATGATATTTACGTCTCCGAAAGACTACAACCACATTATAACGTGATTCAGCCTATCTGCAAAGTATGCACAGGAGGGGCGGATGGTGTAGACTATCTTAGCCTATGTTCTTATGCTAGCCAAAGTCATGGTCATGACTCTATCTATTGTATTTCGAGACGCCGGCTGTCAGTCGATCCTATGGAGTCTGAACCTTGGGTAGAGCTTATTTTTTGTATATTTTGTTATATTATCATGTATGGTGATTAGTAGGCTGATGGAGGGGCCACCCCTTGAGGTGGCATATTGTTATTTATTGTGTTGTGCTAACATGCATGTACGTTTCCGCCACATAGGATGTCCCAATGAAGGAATGGGAGGCCAATGACACCTCCGTGTCCTTCCTTCGGGTACTTGCTCATCCTGAGTAGCCCGGGGTAGACGGAGGGCCCGACTCAGTAGAGAGCTATTGAGAAGGGGGATTTCCCGTATCTATATGATGGGAGCACCGTAAAGGGCCGGGGAGTGTCACAGTGGTATCAGAGCCATGATCTCGGTAGACTGGATCATAGCACTGGACATGTCCATTTAGATGGACTAACTAGGTGTAAATTAGGTTAGCCTAGGTTTTGTGCTTTAAAGTGGTCATAACTTTTTGTAGGTAGCTTGGATGGAAGAGATTTTAGTACCAATGAGTCAGGAAGGGTCAAATTAGCTAGGAAAATGCATAAGCCCCCTTGAAATTACCCCCAAAGTGTCCTAACTGGAATGTTGCGCTGCCAACCAAAATCGAGTAGAAAATCGAAAATTAGATCCGTATTTGGCCTGCAGCGCAACGTATATTGGCGCATATTTTTGTTGTATAATTTTTTTTTTTTTTTTTTTCAAAACTTAACTTTAATGTTTGACTTTAATGTTCAACGACTCTTTCCTTTTTTACTTGCCAGTGCCTAGATGCCTTAACCACTCGCACGCCTAGTCGCCCACTTACAACTCCGCCATGGCTCGGATCAAGCACACCATCTCTGCAGAGGCCATGAGGGTCGATATGCTCTTGGCGACTTTGGACGCCAAGCTTTCAGAAGAACCCGAGACCCTAGACATCTACCTCAACTAGCTAGTACGGCGATTTGTCCAGGGCACGTCTATCCCTTTCCTTATCTTTCATCTGACTGCTCAGTTCTTACAAAAGCTGAATGCTATCAGTGAGAACTACATTCTTGATTATAGAGCAAACAATGTTAGACATCTTGTCCGATACCAACACCCTGTTGATCAAGAGATATCTCCTTCAGAGTTGGTAAGACTAGGAGCTGCCTATGTGATGGAACTAGCGGAGGCTGTTGATGCACTCGAGGTTATCAAGGGAGATGCGAAGACAAAAGGGCGCGCCTATGTGTACTTAGGAAATGGCGAGTGCATTTACAAAGGCAAGACCTATGATGTGCCTGAGTACTTTTTCATGGAAGCCACTCACCAGTTTGAGTGGGGAAACATTCCTGAAGACTTCGCCGAGGGATTTCTTCACCCCATTAAAGGAGACATGAACATCAACCTGGTTAGGTATATGGCTGAACGGAAGAGGAGGGATCAGCTTGAACGTCAGACCCCACATACTTCTGCCCAAACAGGTGAAGGCACGAGCCAGCTCCCCGGATCTCGAAGGAAACATAAGTCCACTTTTTAAGATGTTAAGGAAGAACTACAAGGCAAGCCTTGAGTCGATTGGCAATACTGTGCAGGCCAGATCATCAGAGTTGAGGCGTAATTTGGTTCAACAGGTTAGGCCTCAGACTGCTGCCAAGATCCTGAAGAAGAGGCCTTACAAGTTTAAAGCCGGCACGGTAGCCTTAAGGAAGATTCGGAAGTATCAGAAGTCCACAGAACTTCTGATAAGGAATCTGTCTTTTCAGAGGTTCGTGCATGAGATTGCCCAAGAGTTCAAGACCGACCTTCGCTTCCAACTCCTCTCCATCCTGGCACTCTAGGAAGCGGCAGCGTCTTATCTGGTAACTCTCTTTGGGGATTTGGGGATGCCAACATGTGTGCTCTCCATGCAAAGCCCGTTACGATTATGCCTAAGGATTTGCAGCTGGCTCGCAGGATTCGGGGCGAACATCCCTAGCTTGTGTTATTCCATGACTTGTAATCTATGTGCAAACAACTTTTGTATAAATATCAGAGGCAAAATACGTTATTTTGAATATTGTAACTGTCATTTATTATTAAATGTTTATTTTAATTTTTTTTATTTATTAATATTATTGTAAGTTTAAATAATAAAGTGATAGTGACTTGACCTAACCTTTTTATAAAAGCTAGGGTTCCTACATATTACCTCAACGAGTTCCTCATCTCTACTTTCTTGGACGACGATTCTCCAGCGCCTTACTATTTCATCATGCCGCCGGGTCAGCCCGATGTTAGCAAGCAACCACCTTGCCTGGTATGCAGCAGGAGAGCATTGGGACCCTCAGGTTCCCAATGATCTCCTTGACTCTCTTCTGTTGTTTAAGGTTGACCTCCTCTCCAACATGCAAGGCAACCCAGAGTATGCTCCGTGGCTGGAGTTTTACGCAACTGAGATGGTGCCTCTCTGCTGCAAGATGGGTGATCCTCCCATGCTGTATCTAAGGAAGGCTCACCTCGTCTAGATGTTGGGAGACGACACAACCGCTTCCCAAATAGTTTATGGTATTCTCCGTCGGGGACGAGGCCAACCCATCCTCAAACATGATGGGGATACTCTCTTCGAGGTCAGGTTTGCTCTTGCCATTTTGATGGATAGATATATGGCAGGTGAGCCGGAGGGAGAGCAGTCGAGTCAGGTTAGTGCATATGATGACCAAGATGATGATGAATTTGTGGATCAAAATGATTACCTTAGATGGAAGCAACTCGCTCTGCCACTCTAGTTGGGCCAAAGTTACAAACTTGCTAGCTTAGATGTGATACCCACTGTTTATGTCAATGGACAGGAGTATCTCATTCTTGATGATATCTTGGGTATGTATAAGGCCATGGGACTTTTTTGCTCCCGAACCAAGGCTGATATTTTGTATAGGCTAGCTGAGTATTGCATGGACCAGTTTATTGATTATGAGAATCTTGAGCTTCCACCACCAGTACAACAGGCTTTAAGCTACCATTCGGGGGACTTTGACCCTGTTGATACCCTGCTCAATTTGCGCAACTTTCTCCTGGAAGGCCCTCCTTCCGAACCTAATAATGCCACTTTTGCAGCTATGGGTCCTCATGTTCCCAACATCAATGTTGTTGATGTCTGTATGGACCCGGATGAGGAAGGTGAGCCCTTGACAGAACTCACCAACGAGCAGATGCAGAAAGACAAGAAAGAGATTGAGGAAGATACCTTGACGGTTGATCTTGAGAAACAAGTGCAACTCCCAACTAAAGGGGCAGTCAACGCACTAGGTAACCATCTTCCCCGTTTCTTTCTTTCATCTTTCAAAGAGGGACAGATCCGTTTCATTGCTCAACGGCTGGCTGAAGAGGCAGAGGCATCTTGGTGGGCGCTTAGAGCGCTATCTGGAGCGGCAGGCCATCTCGAGATCCATAGACATCAGCATACCCTTGGTCCTTCGTGATCTAGCTTTGGTTGCACTGGGCCAGGATGTACAGGGTTGGATGAGCATGAAGATGGTCGCTGCCGCGTCTCTTGCTACATTTTGCCCACCGGACATCACAGCTCATGCCGCCACCACCGTCGATCCTGCTGCCACCCTGGTCCGTTATCGATCTCCTCCAGACCCTTCACAGGATTTCTCTGGAGCCGGACCTAGCTCTTGAGCTAAAATGCAGAATTGTAATCTTTATGATTTGTTTTCTCTATGGTATGTAGCCTTTACGGCTTATTAAAACTTTGATTAATATAATACTTATTGTGAGTTGATTTTGAATAGACTTTTTGAGACTCAAGTTGAATGTAGATCAGACTATGTAGTTGAATGTGTATGTTATTCAAGTTTAGTTACACCAATGAATATCGCATATGCACGCCTTATCTATAATCAATTTCTTTTCTCTTTATAGACGGGGTTCAAAATGCTGACTGGACCAACCCTGTTGAACCCGACCGCTTGACTCTAGAACAAGAAGTGATTCTTATGAAACGGCAGACGGCGGAGCTGCAAGCGTATGTCTTACAGGGACATGCACCACTTGCAACCCCACCTGATACAGAAACTGGTCAGCATGGCCATGGAAAGCGCCCGCGCACTCCTGTAAGTTCCAGCTCTGGATCAAAATCCAGTGATTCTTCGAAATCCTCTGATTCGGAACCTGAAGCTGCAAAGGGAAATAAGAAGGACTATAAGCAAACTGTCGATGCAGCCATGGCTAGTGTTTGGAAAAACAGAAAGCTTGTCCAGTTCTCTGAGAAGACTAGGTCAGGCATGGACGCTGAATCATGCCTTGATGAGATGCGTGAGTTTGACAACTCTTATGGTATGACAGACCGCGATATTGGGCGGGTTGCCACCACAAATCTCATCGGTGCAACCCGTATTTGGCGGAAGGGATATGCACGAGCAAATGGCCTCACTAGGAACAAATGCCGATTCAAGAAGTTTGCCAAGGCTTAGCCATTACCTTCCAAGGGCTCACAAATGCCAACAAATCTAAACTTTTCATAGGCTTGAACAGAAGGAAATGCCAGTACAACATACAGGGATGAATTTATGCGTTTGAGGCTGTATGTGCCAGGTATTACAGAACGACGTGCTGTTGAGGGCTATATTGAGGGATTGTCTGGAAATTTGAAGAAAGTTATTCGTGCCATAGACCCCAAAACTGTTGCTGAAGCAGAGGCAAAGGCCCTCAGTTTGGAAGAGGAACCGTCTAGGGCCACATATCAAAGGAATACCAATTTTGCAAGCGGAGAACCTTATGTTCTATTTAAGCCCCGCTCACCTAGCCCAAGACCCGCACCACATACTTCTTATCAGTGTCCTGAGAAGAGGGTGACTTTTAATCTGCCAGAAAAGAAGGGGAACACCTCAGGGACCGTACAACAGTTACTGCAGTCCATTCTCCAGGAAGTCAGGGAGCAGCTGCGGAGGGACAAGGCTTGTTTTCGACCGGGCCACCGTATGCAAGATTGCCCATATATAACGCAGGTGGCACAAGCTGCTTTGGCTGAGGTTGATTGGGATGCGCTGTCAGGACTCACAGATCTACCTGCCTTACCGAACGAGGAGCCTCAAAATTACATTGAATGTGAGTTCCATATTTTTGGTGCTATTGAAATCAGTGAAACCGACAGCCAACCTTCAGTAATTTCCACTGTCGGAACTATAGACTCTAAGCCTTTTATTATTTTGATGGACACTGGTAGTACCCACAATTTTACGTCTCCTGGGGTGGCTGAATTTTGCATGCTAAGGTTTTAAAGTCCAAACCTAGACTAGTTGTTCTGGCCAGTGGTGTTGTCCATTATACTCAGGGCTGCCGCCTTAACTTGGACATTAAGTTGTCGGGTGCATCTGCTTCTATGGGGGCCGAAATTATGAATATTGGTAACTATGACCTTATTGTGGGGATGGAATTCTTAGCAGCCAACATAGATTGTGAAAAGCGTGCGGTGTCGTTTACTGCACCGGATGGCACTCGGGTTACAATCACAGATAATCCAACTTTAAGCCCATTATGAATGTATTTCCTTAAAACAATTGCGTAAGGCTATAAGAAGGAATAAAGTTACTCATATTATAAAAGTTACCTCCATAGCATCACCGTCCAAGCAAGATAAGGTCATTGCAGGTTACCCCCACCGATTGGGAATCTTCTTCGCGAGTTTCATGATCTTTTTCCCGAAGAAATCCATAAGTTACCACCATTTAGGGGGGAGAATGTGAGATAGCCCTTGCACTGGTTACCAAGCTGACCAGTATGGCTCCCTACAGATTAAGACCCCCTGAATTGGCGATCTCAAGAAGCAATTGCAGGATCTCCTTAACCTAGGGTCCATTAGACCAAGTGTCTCCCCTTTTAGTGCGCCCATACTCTTTGTTAAGAAGAAAGATGGTACTCTTCGGATGTGCATTGACTACCGTCAATTGAATAAGCACACCATTAAGAACCAGTATGCCTTGCCTAGGCCAGACGATCTCATGAACCAACTTCAAGATGCCAAGTACTTTTCTAAGATTGATTTGCGTTCCGGATATCACCAGATCAGAATCAAGGAAGAGGATATTCATAAATCTTCTTTTAAAACAAGGCATGGGCATTATGAGTTTACAGTCATGCCTTTCGGCCTCACTAATGCCCCTGCCACCTTCATGCGCTTAATGAATGATGTATTCCATGACTTTGTTGATGAGTTTGTTATTATCTTCTTTGATGATATCTTCATTTATAGCAAGACCTTCCAAGAACATGAGTGCCACCTTCGGTTGGCCTTGCAAAAATTTAGACGACACCAGCTTTTTGCTAAGTTTGTAAGTTTAAGTTTGCCACCACGGAAGTTGAATATCTTGGCCATATTGTGTCTACCAATGGTATTTCCACGGACCCAACCAAGATTGAAGTTGTTAAGAGGAATGGCCTGCGCCTACTAATGTTTCAAAAGTCAGAAGTTTTCTGGGACTAGCTGGATATTACAGGAAATTTGTCAAGGATGTTGCCAAGATTGCAGCACCCTTGACCGATCTTACTAAGCATCAAATGGTAAAGGATTGGGCTAGCCATTGGAAAGAGAAGGTGCAGTCCTTCTTTGATAAGCTCAAGGAAGCTTTGACTAGTGCACCTGTCCTTACATTACCCGATCCTCAGAAGGATAAGTTGGTTGCTACGGATGCCAGCAATATTGCAACGGGTGGTGTCATAATGCAGGAAGAGCGGGTTGTAGCTTATGATTCCAGAAGATGAATGAGGCGGAGAAGAATTATCCCACACATGACCAGGAACTTCTGGCCGTTGTGCATGCTTTGCGAATTTGGCGGCATTACTTGATGGGTCGCCGGTTCTAATTGGATACGGATCATCAAAGTCTCCAGTACATCTTTACCCAGCCATGCCTCAACCTTCGACAAAGGAGATGGGTTGAATTTTTAGAGGAGTATGACTTCCAGGTTATTTACAAGCCTGGCAAGCATAATGTTGTTGCCGATGCACTTTCACGGCATCCGTTGATTACCAGGACCCACTGTAATGCCATCTCCACACTCAACAGTGAGTTTGGAAAGTTTATTGAGGACACCATTCCAACAGATCTAGAATTTAAGGAAGTATGACATAGTTTATCCCAGCAACCAGAATAGATAAGGAACGGAAGACCTATAAGCATTATAAGAAGGAAGGTGCGTTGTTATACCATAAAAATAAGTTGTGTTCCAGAATCTTCGGGAGTCAGAAAACTCATTCTCCATGATACACACAATAGCCCTATTGCCGGCCATTTGGGTTTCATGAAAACGTATTTCAAAATAGGAAGCAGTTATTTTTGGCCTGGCATGAAGAAGCAAATTGCTAATTATATTAATCAGTGTCAGTTGCGCCAGCAGACAAAGGCTGAGCAGTTGCATGTTCCAGGCCTTTTGGAACCACTGGATTTTCCGAATGCCAAGTGGGAAGTCATTACCATGGACTTCATTGTGGAATTGCCTCAGACACTGAGAGGTCACGATGCCCTCATGGTTGTCATTGACAAACTCTCCAAAATGGCACATTTCTTGCCATGCAGAACTACCGACACTGCTCTGGATAAGGCATTGTTATTCACAAAGGAGATATTCCGCTTACATGGTATGCCCAGGGTCATTGTTTCAGATCGTGACCCCAAGTTCGTCAGTGCTTTTTGGACGGATTTCTTTAATACTATCCAGACCAAGTTTGATGTGAGCACGTCCTATCATCCACAAACAGATGGGAAAACTAAACGCACAAATCGCATCATTGAGGACATGCTTAGGAATTATGTCTAGAATAAACAGTCAAAATGGGCAGATTATATCCATTTGGTGGAATTTGCATATAACAGCACAAAGCAGGAATCTTCTCGTATGTCTCCTTTCATAATTAATTATGGATATCAATGCCTTACTCCGGATACTTGGTATAATCTAGTTTCTAAGGGGGGTTTCCCATGGAGGCGAAACCTCCAGGTTTTATGGAGCTCCGATTTGTGAGGCTGAGGTCTTGGACCTGGACAAAAAGTAATCCATCTCCATTACTTTCTGCTCAGGTCCTGGACCTGATTTGGATCAATAGTTCAGAATTCGTGCTTGTGCATCAATCGGCTGAGATTTTGCAAAAGAAAATCTTGAGGTCTTCTGGATCATGGGAACTCAGAAACCTTGAGCTTGAGGTTTCGGGTCCAGGTCCGTCCATGGGAAACCCCCCTAAGGTAGAAGTATCCCAGCAGTTGTTGACTGACATGCGGCACTAGTGGAAGAGGTTCGAGGATATTTATTGGCTGCCAGAAGCGACAAAAGAGTCTTGACGATAAACATCAAACTACCAGGGAATTTCAAATTAGAGAGTTTGTATAGTTGAAAAATAAAGTTAAGCAAGCAAAGCTTAAGATTGGTAATTGCAAAAAGTTAGCACCCAGATGGGCGGGTACCTTTAAAATCGTGCAGCGGGTGGGCATTCAGGCCTATAAACTCAATCTTCCCGCTCATCTGAAGATCCATAAAGTTTTTCATGTTAGTCTGTTGAACAGCACACTCCTGATCCAGATGAAATATTGGAGTCCCCGACATTATTGGAAATGACGAAGGAGCAACTTGAGATAGTGTCTGAAGCTCTTTTGGATCGTGCTTACAAGCAGACTCGACGTAGCTAGATTTTGCAATACTTGGTTAAGTGGAAACACTTATCAGGCGAAGATGCCACTTGGGTACTTGAAATAACTACCTCAACTTTATGAAACAGTGCCAGGGCCGTACCATCAATGACGCCATTGTTTCCGGCGCCGAAGGTACTCATGAGTTTGGAGTGTGATCCAACCGGAATTCATGTTCCTTAGTTATGGTTGCCGAGAGCGCTTGCATGCATTCAACATGGAATGTCTGCATCCGCCTACCTGTAGATTAAGTCGGGCAGGTAGCTATGGGCGATGATAAGATCGAGTCGTCCATGTTCCCTAGCCAACGGCTTAACGCCTTATTAGGCATGTACGTCTACAGCGTAGGCATAGGCACATGCTAGGTTAGAAATGCATGTTAAATTGCATATAGGTTAAAATTATAAGAGGGTGGTCCCTTCAACCACAATCAATACTAATATTAATGTGATTCTGCAGGCGGTGAGCAGTAGGGGTTGCCTGCAGATTTCACTAGGGGCTTCTGAGGGCATGTTCGTGTTTTTATCGTTGTGTGATCTCATATGTGTTTACGTGTTGTTTGAAAATGGCTTCGGCCAAGAACTTTGATCAGTTATGATCCTGTTATGTCCTTTATTACTGTCTGTAATCTCCTCGTAAACTTTAGTTATTTTCAATACAAGTTTTTCATTACCTTCCTAATGCTGAGGACATCATTATTTTTAAGGAGGGGAGAATGTGACGTTCTAGGTATTTATACGAGTATAAATACATGTCGCGTCACAGTAATGAATAATTAAAAACACAAGGGTGCTATTAATTATTCATTAAGGATATTTAGCTATATTAATTTGACACTTAAAAATATTAAAGACTTAACTAACTAATCAATTAATTGAAGCCTAACTGATTAGTTAATTAATTGATTAATTAGGAATATCAATCCCACCTAGCCAAATTCGATTGGCTAGGGAGGACTTGCCAAGTTTGGATCTAATCAAGTGGGAGGATCTGCCCCAATTTTTCCCTATTTCGAATTGGAGGAAGGAGGAGCACCCCCCTTGAGAGAAAGCGCCCAAGCAGCCGGAAGAGATAGGAGCAGCCAAAGGAGATAGGAGAGGCGCACAGCTAACAAGGATGAGCAGGATTAACGGGTCTAGTGATGATATGAGTTAGTGAGTTAGTGTGCTGATTCTCTTTGTTAAGCTAACCCTTCTTTGAATAGATGGATGATTAAAGTTATGCTATTGCATCTGAAATTGTGGATGCATTAAGGTAGTCTGATTGCGCCTCCTAGGTTAAGGGTTTAAGGGCGGGTAGAGGCCTGAACTAGCCTTTAGGATTGTAGTAGATGCTCCTGGTTAAAACCCCTTAAATCCCAGTATTGCAGCCTGTGCATAGAGCCCACCGAGCTGTAGATGTTATTCTGTGGTTGAGCACCAAATAAGGGACTTGATGGTGAAGTGGTACGGGATCCAGCTGAGGCTGGCTAACGTCTTAGTGTGCTAGGCTTATAGTCGGTCATTGCGTGTGGGCCGGGTATGGGTCTGACACCCCCTGCGGCAGGAATGCATTCGAAAGATGGTTCTTGGACTCGATAGGTGCGGGTGATCTCGACCTATGACTTTTGGGAGGTTAGGTCGGGTACGGGTGTGGCTCCCTGATGGGTGCCACAGTCTCTAGCCGCACATGGAACCAGCCAATGTTCTTATGCCAGCCAAAACCATGGTCATGACTCTATCTGTTGTATTTTGAGACACTGGCTGCCAGTCGATCCTATGGAGTCTGAACCCTGGGTAGAGCCTATTTTTTGTATATTTTGTTGTATTATCATGTATGGTGATTAGTAGGATGATGGAGGGGCCACCCCTTGAGGTGGCATATTGTTATTTATTGTGCTGTGCTAACATGTATGTACGCTTCCGCCACATAGGATGTCCCAGTGAAGGAATGGGAGGCCAATGACACCTCCGTGTCCCTCCTTCGGGTACTTGCTCATCCTAAGTAGCCTGGGGTAGACGGAGGGCCCGACTCAGTAGAGAGCTACTGAGAAAGGGGATTTTCCGTATCTATATGATGGGAGCACTGTATAGAGCCGGGGAGCGTCACATATAAACCTAGCTTTGGCATGGTCTACTGTCTAAGGCAGGAATATTCAGAGTCGAGCACAATAGTAATACATTTTGTATTCTACTTTGTACTAGTCTGCACTAATTCTACTATCTACTATAGACTAGTCTATTGTCACTAATTCTTTGTTGTTTGATCAGAAAGAAGGGATGAAGCTTGCAACATCCATTCACGAGTTTTATGACTTTAGAGGTTTGTCAAATGAAGGCAGAGATCCGGGCGTTTCATAACTTGGGATGACTGCACCAAATCAAATTTCTTATCCGTATGGAGAAATGACGTGAAGGACAACAAAATTAAGTTGCATCAGATCACATCAGAATTCCATGAAGAATTGCAGGAGTTGGTGAAGCAAGTACATCAATTTGGGCTAAAAAATAAAGAAGCCAGAACTAAGTTTGCGAAGGCATTTGCTTGGTAGTATACGATGAGAGCTCTTTCTAATCCTGATGCTTTAAAGGTTAATTGGGCCAGATTTGCATTTGATAGCCTTCAAATCTCGAAAAGAAATAGTAAGAAGAGAAGCGGTAGGGAAGAAATGTTATTATCGAACGTGGCTGTTGCGATCTCAAAATTAGAAGATGAAATGACAAATTGAAATATGATATTTCATCTTATGTGTAGATTTGTAAGGAAATGAAAGGAAAGGTTGATGGAGAATACCATTGGCATGCTATCTGGTTTTCAAATGGCAGCAACATCCCTTTCTAAGAAAATCGAAGATGCTACAGGGAAATACACGGCTTTGCATGAAGTATCTCCAGAAGAAACAGCTGGCTTGGAATATCTCAGTCAGGGGGCAGATTTGTTAGGACTGTCTTTGTTAAGAATTTTGAAGAACAAACATGAGTGTGATAACAGAACAGACATTGAATATGAAATTAACAAAATAAAACTTAACCTTGATGTCACCAGAGAAGCAAGGGCAGAGTTAGAAACCAGAGTGCAGAATCTAAAACATCTTCGGGATGCTTTTATGACGACATCCTTAATTAAACCAAGTGCTGAAAATTGGCTTGTCCTAGATAGGGATGCAGGATGTGCATGTGGTTTTAGTTTCAGTATGAATTTCATAATGCATGTTAAGTTCCACATATTCTGCTTCCAGCTTTGAATGGAAAACATGCATTGTGCGCTTGTGCAATATGTAGAGAGGACCTACCTTGTGATCTTTACCAAGAGTAAGGTCACATGCAAATTGCTGTTGAGAAGGAACCTGGCAATAGTAATGATTCCAGTGATGATTCCAGTGACGAGGATGAAGAGAGATCTATGAGTGAACATGAGGATGACTTCGTCGCATCAACACCTAAGAAATTGAAAGTAACAAGAAGGCCACTAACAAGGGCCATGACTTCTCCAACAAAAGGTTGGTCATCATTATTTATTATTTGCTCATCATTTTGTTGTTGTCATTAGGTCCAACTTAATGTATAATTTGCTCGTGTCCTTAGAGGCAAGCAAGACACCTTGCATGAGAGAAGATGTCATGAAAGCTCACCCTAAGCAGCATGTGCAGTAGGAGACTGATGCAGGTGTTTGCACGTCTTGTTCTAGCTTGCTATTGATGAAATTGATTTCTCATGCAACTGAAGTGACAGGAAAAACATGTGCAACAGAAACAATAAACCCTGCTGAAAACCAAGTACAAGGAACAAGCCAAACATAAGCCAAACATTTACCATGTTGGGCAGGAAGAGAAAACCTACACGGTTTAGACCTCCAATTCCAGCCTCGCCAGTTCCTACCAAGAAAACTGCAAAGGCTTCAGTTCCTAGAGGTAATCAGTTGAAAAAAAATTCCAAAACTGCTACGCCTACGGCTGGGACCAACAAAGAACAGTTGGATGGATGGAAAGTTGTTAACAATGACAAACCTCCTCCAGTTAGTACAGAGATGACCCCAGACACTTTACTTCCTTTCCTTCAAGTAACACCATACCTTCAGATACTGAGTCTTGGAACAACAGTCAAGTACAAAACCTATGGTTTCCAAGTCATAAGTCATGACACACTTCCTTGGAACTCAATGGAGAATGCCATGCCCAGATTTGCTACTGATGTTGCTTTGCCACTGATGCTGCTGTAGACCCTGCAGTACCTATCAAATTTGCTACGGATGCTCTCTGTAGCACCTGCAGTATCTATCAGACTTGCTACAGATGCTCATGTAGACTCTGCAGTACTTATCAGCTCCAAAACTCCCAAGAAGTTGAAAGTGACGAAAAGGCCTATAACGAGGACCATGACTTCTCTAACTAAAGGTTTGTGTCATTTTAGATCCTAATTTTGGTGCTGCAATTTTAGTTACTAAATTCTTATTGTGCTTAGATGCTCCTGTAGACCCTGCAAAAAAGAAGGCTTTTGACCAGGAACATGACTTCTCCAACTAAAGGTTTGTGTCTTCTTAGATCCTAGTTTTGATGCTGCCATTTCAGGTAATAATTCTAAGTGTGCTTAAAGATGCTCCTACAGACCCTGCAGAAGCTTATAACTCCGACATGGATGATGACGAGATCACGCTGGAACAGTACCAAAGAAAGAAGAATTGATGGCATCACGTTCATAAGTGGTGAATGTAGCAAAATCATATGTTTTGGGGCTTTCTTTGTGTGAAGAAGATCTTGTTTTGCACATGCCTAATGCCATTAACGTCCATCCTCAGCATTATCTTAATGTGAGTGCATGTGCCAACTAATTATACTATGAAATTAGTAGTTAAGCTAGCCACTAATTCCACTTACTTAGGTAACTATAATTTCACTGTTTTTAAGTAACTATATGCATGTTATCATAGGGAAGCCATCATCTAAGATGGCATGTCAACAACATTGTTTTGTTCATGTCAATCTGCCAGTAGAATTAGAAGATTTCATGATATCTCCAGAACTTTTCAAGCTGTAATGAAGACGAAGCAGATCTTCATGATAGGTGTATTCTAGTATAAGATTACACTTATTTGACTCTTGAAATATGACATTTTGCTAAGTTTAAGTATTAGTCTTGAAGTGCAGATTTAACTTTGTCTATATTTCTGAGTTTGAAATATGCTCAAATGACTTGGTTCTTACTGTGGTTGTAAACACTGTGGTTATTTTTGTTTCTGATACCTTAGTGCCAGTATGGGTAGTTTATTTCAAAAGTTGTTGAACAAGATTTGGAATCGTTTAACATTGATGGAACTTCAGTCATTCTGTTACTGCTGATTGGCACTTGCTTAGGCTCTATTATGATGTGGTAATTGTTTGAGTGATAATGTTTTATTTTGAAGAAACTTGTGGCTAAGTTGTTCTGTCATACAAACAAGGTGCTTTCATTTAAAATAAGGTTATAATTACAAGTGCTGGTTGTGAATCCTTAGGGGTTCAGATCATGGCGGTAGTACTTCAGGACTGTAGATTTTAAGTTTCAAAATAGGATTGTAGATTCTAAGTTTCAAAATTCTTAGTTACATTGTGACATGTTTTCAAAAAGTTAACTTTTTGTGGACTGCGGCCTATGAAGGAATATGCCTAGGTTCCTCAAGCTTGCTCAACTTGTCACTTCTATTGGTTCTAAAGTTATCGTTGCGTGGAAGTTCTATGAAAAACAAATATCTTAGTAAATGTTGAAGTTAAGCTTGGACTAAGTTATTGACCGATTAACTTGCTTGGTGATTGAGGCAGATAATTTTAGTTGATTATAGTGCTCTACAAAAAATCTTATGTTGGAGATGCCAGACTAGATCTCTCAATTTGGAGCAATGTAAGTTCACAAGGTTCACAAGGTTGCAACAAAACTAAACATAGTTGAGACAAGGAACATGGGACAGAAACCACACAGGGCCATAGGACGAACTATACATAGTGCGAGTCTGGGCAGTCTCGAACTCGAGACAAGGGCCATAGGACAGAACATGTGAGGCTATACATAGTGTGGCTCTGGACGGTCTCCTTGAACTCGAGACAATGGCCATGAGACAGAACATGGGACACTATACATAGTACGACTCTGGAACGATCTCGAACTCAAGAAAAGGGCCATAGGACGAAACATGGGACACTATACATAGCGTGACTCTGTGACAGAACTATACATAGTGCACTCTGGCCGGTCTCGAGCTCGACACAAGGGCCATATGACGAAACATGGGACACTATACATAGTGCGACTTTGGATGGTCTCAAACTCGAGACAAGGACATGGGACGGAAATGGAACACTATACATGGTGCGACTACAGAACCTTTGACACTACACATAGTGCAACGTTGGGCGGTCTCGAACTCGAGACAAGGGCTATGGTACGGAATATAAGACAAAACTATACATGGCGCAACTCGGGGCCGATGCTTATATTGGCCCTCAAAAACAAGGCCTCGTGACCAAGGGTGTTCACATGTGTGAATAGGGGGTATTCACACATGTAAATATCCACTATTCACACATGTGAACACCCTTGGTCTACATGGCACTGGGGTATTCATACATGTGAATACCCCTGCTTCCATGGCATTGTCATGTTTATGTGCTTAGGGGTATCCGTGGAGCAGATGGAGATTAAACAAAGCGGGTATTTAGGTGTGTGAATACCTTCTTTTTTTTTTTCAAATTTCAGCTCCACGCATGCCAACACATTAGAACCCGTTCACATGCAGTGAAGGCGCCATCACCGTCGTGTAAAAAGGCTCACCCTTTTATGCAGACCATCACCCCCATCGCCAAATAGCACGGCAAAACAGGGCCCCTATGCAGCAATGGTTGCATGTGAACTCACCCTTGGCATTGTGAATACCCCTATTCACACCTGCGAATCAACTTGATCAAAGGTGTTTCGGGAGCCAATAAAGTAGGCGACTCGAGTCTCAAACTCGAGACATATGCGACTCGAGTAGTCTGATATTTGAGACTAAGGGCTATGATAGGACTAGTGTGTTAGGGTGATTTTCCACTCTAGTCGTAAAATACCACTGTCGTATTGAGATATGACACCATTTGGGACTTCACACCAAAAAATAAGACACATAGATAGAATTCAATTTTTTTTTCCACTATGAGGTGTCATAAAATAAGACACCAACAAATTAGTAATGGAAAACTACCATTACTGCTAGAATAAAACCAACGATGCAACGCATCTTTTTTAAATAAAAATTCTCCAAACAAAATATTATGCCGTAAGGTTTCGCTTCGCCCATCAGGGTTCTGCGACAAGAGCAATGAGAGAAATCCTAACTCTGCAAGTCGGCAGCTATGCCAACTATATCGGTGCTCATTTCTGGAACTTTCAGGTCCTTATTTATCCTTTTATCTTTTATCAGAAACAAAAGCAGGGGTTGCATTTTCTAACACTTAATGCAGGACGAATTGCTTGGGCTCTCGGAAGATTCTGAAGCAGACGCTGTATTCCACAATTCTGGGCAAGATATTGATGTTCTTTTCAGAACTGGAGAGGTAGGCTCCCATATACTCTTCCATGAAGCATATTTGACGTTCTTCATCAATTCTTGATTTCATTTCATATTGAAGAAGGAGAAGGCCTACACTCCTCGTTTAATTGCAATTGATTTACGAGGTAAAGGATATGGAGTAGGAAAGTTTAGCAGCCGTTTCAATAGCTAGGTGGTTAATGTTTGTGAGCTTATTGTTTTGGTTTTTAAGGTGTGTTAGCCTCAATCTTGCAGGGGGCCTTGGTGCTGTCAATTCATCTGGATCAGCTAAAACCTTACCTGGGAATTCAGCATCAGTTACCACATGGTTCGGCACTTGTTCCCATCGGTCGTATGAAAGTCTTGATATGGGCCAATAACAACACACACTTATCAAAGGATTCTTTGCATGCCTCCACAAGTATATGAAACATAATCATTCAGAATATTGTAGAACATAATTCACGTTTTTTTTTTATATATTTAGGCATATAGCAGTCTTAGTTTGGTGGTTTATGTTCTGCATCGTTTCACGTGATTTGGTTTTTCTCCATTTACTAGGAATGGCCGTGTATCAACACATAGGTCAGAGTTGCATGTAAAAAACGAGTTCCTGCAAAGGCTGGAGCAGGAGGAGGAATCTGAGAATGGCAATGACGAGGAATTCTCTACAGATCATTCAATTGTACAAAACCTTGAAAACAGTGTCCAATTTTGGACTGATTACTCCAAAACTCGTCTACACTTCTCAAGTTTGTACGAAATCCAGGGCATGTGGCATGGTGTCACTCCTTTTGGCGATTTTGGAGCTGGCAGAGGTGTGCTAAAAGAGCCTGACCGGGATGAGGAATTGAGGAATCGAGTCAGACGATTTGCTGAAGAATGTGATCATATGCAGGTAAGTAAAAACATGGTTGTCTTGCCTTGTCTCAATGATCTAAAGGTTGGACCAACTACTTTAAATTAGCTATTTGCTTGCAAACTTACTAATACGGATGCGTAGTTTGTTTATATGTTGTATTTGCAAGCTCTGCTACTAAAGAACATTTATATTGGCTTAAGTAATTTCCTTAAGGATCATATACCTTGCTTAGTTTCTGACAATTGTTGTATGACTGTGAAATTATATTAAATTCTACTTCTTACTGCTATTTGAACACAGTTGAGAATTTTAACACATAATTTTGCTAGTTTTCGTGCTTTAAATGGTCATCGATTAGCATATACTTATGTTACGAAGATATATTAGGGTGTTGATCGACATGCATTTATTGTTATTGGATTAGCCGAAGGTGCCTGAAAATTCCTAAGGTCCTTTAAAAGGGCATATTTTCTTCATGTGCCATATTGAACAGCAGCAAATGAAGGCCATTAGGACATTAGGATACCCCTAAAGTCCAAACACCAGTTTGCACACGTGGTCATGGCACTGACTCCTCAGCAAGAGCCTTGCAGAATAGGATGCATTATTGTGCTTCAGCAGAAACTGGTCCCACAATTCAGTTCATAAACTTGCATAAGGGGATTATTATGCCACTATGCTCAATGATATTGGCTTTACTGTCCTGAACACGGATTGTATAACATTATTTTCTACCAAGATTGATAAGGATCCTGGGTACTGTAAGCCGAACAAGATTCCAGTCTTGATAAGAAGCTCGAGTACTCTAATAAAAGGCTACCTGCAGTAAAGAACATTTAGCAGCACTCTTGTGTCCACTATAAGTAGACTTTACCACTGACACAGTGTTAATGATTGTGGTTGTTCCGCAGGGCTTTCAACTTTTAGTTGATGTTTCTGCTGGCTTTGCTGGAGTTGCAGCTGATGTTATGGAAGTGTTAGTGGATGAATATGAACGTAGCCCCATGTTGCTGTTTACTGCACGCCCTCCACAGTGTAGTACCTCAAATGACTACACTTCCAAGAACAAGCTTCATGATGCTGTCTCGTTTGCATCTCTTTCTGCTTTAGCTGATCTCATTGTTCCAGTTGGGCTTGCTGATCTTGGTGGAAGTAAAATATTCGAAGCATTGCGACATCTCTTTAGCATTATGCATGTTCCTGCTTGCTCTAATGTTATAATTCATCTTGTCACTCAGGTAGTTTTGCAAGAAATTTGGTAGTGGACAATTCTAAGCCATTCTATAGCAGTGCGGTATATGCTGCAGCTATTAGCAACATCACACTTCCTTTCAGAATGAATAGAAATGAACATGTTGGATTGGAGAGCTCCCATAGTGGCAGCTGTAATATTGGGAACATGATGGGTGTTCTTTCGTGTTCACCAGCCAGAAAAGCAGCTGCATTTTATTCTGCTTTACCCATGCCTCCTTTAGCAGGTATACACCATGTTTCTTATGGTTCTAATTTAGAAGCTTGATCAACTATATTTTTTCAGATACTGGACAAGGTATTTTCAACGTAGGACAGCTCGAACCTTTGAATTCAGATATTGTGGATGCGACAAAGGTCGATCAGTCGGCTGATTTTGTCGTTTTTCAGGGGGCTCGAATTGCAGGTATTTTCTATGTTATTAGCTAATAAAAAACTTTCAGAGTATTGATGGGTTGCCTTTGTGACAATAACAGGATGTGAAGGGATTGCACCTATTCCACATGTACTCACGAAAGTTTTGGAGGCTGGGAAGAGGATTGGTAGCCCTGCGTTTCACATCTCTTCTTCATTGTGTCCATTGCCTATTCCACTGCCCTTCCCTTGCCTTTTTGGCCCTTCCGTTGGTTCGTACGGCAATATAGTGGATTCGGTGACGGGAGGCTATTGTGGCAGGGGAGGGCTTAACGTTTTTCATATCCCAGTTGGATCAAGATTGAGTATGTCAGCTGCTATCGTGCCATATATCGAGAAGAACTTGACTAACCTTTATCAATTTGGACTTAAAAGGGGTGCTATGGGCAAAATGCTCCTTGAAAATTGGGGTTTTCCCGAGGCAGAAGCTGATGATCTTGGGAATGCACTTGCTGATATGACAGCTTCCTTTAAGAGTGGTAATGGGAGCAGCTCTGATCTGGATTGACAAGGAGATGTTATGTGAGTGTGACATTTATGCCATGTACAGCAATTAGTCAATTTAATGTTCCATAATGAACAGCAAAGAGAGAGGCAAACACCTGCACCTCCTGTTATACCCCGAGGCATTGTTAATGTGGAACATCAATGATCCAAGTGTAATGATAGGCAATTAAGATTGCAATCAATTTCTTGCCTACATTTGGTATCAGATGTTTAAAAGTCTGGGTACAGATGGTTCGGTTTCTTTCACAGAGATTGCTAGTAACAATTCTCGTTAGTCTTTCTTAACACCTCTTACGATTTTTTTTCTGTAGGATCACCAGAGCCCGCTCTATTGGAGAAATGTCACTTCTCATTGGCACGGTTTTCATGTCAAGAATGTTACAACAATTTATGATAATGCAGTTTCTACCAATTGGTCTATAGTCTCACACAGAGCATGAAAGTCTGCTCTATTTCATGTCCTCGAGAGGACATCAGCATGAAAGTCTGCTCTATTACGTGTCCTCGAGAGGAAATCAATCTGAAACCTTTACCTTATATTACTTGGCCTCGTGGAAATTCAAGTTCGAGATCATATAGAGTGACCTGACCAACCCACCCCACGAATTACTACACTATTTCAAAAATGCTCATTTGCGCAAGGTGCTAACGCGTGGAAGGTTTGCCCTTTGGATGACGTCTAACTTTTCCAACTAGCTTTCGCCATGACTTATTGCACTCTGGACTAAAAGTACCTACACGTCAAGCCAATCTCCTGAGACGCCTGCCTGAGCGCCGCCTTCCCTGGGCGCCTGGCGCCCGGGCCTGTTGCTTGCACTTGTCTTCTGGCTTCAGCGGTGCCCTCAGGGCCACCGCCTTTCTGCAGGTAGCTGTTATGGGGCTTTAGGACTCGGCCTGTTCCTGGTGGTAGTTCAGCGGTCTAGTGGTTTGATCGAGGTGGTAGTTCAGCGGTCTAGTGGTTTGATCGAGCTGCTCCAGCGGTCGGCACCGACATCTCTGCATCAGCATCTAT
>JAANSK020277270.1:0-11221 GCA_011763485.2 Isoetes engelmannii
GGTGAGTGGGTGATGGAGTGACAAATGTGGAAGAGGGGCGGAGCAAATGTACTGGGGACGGAGACTCCTCCATTTCTAGCTGAGGATTCTTGCTAAAGTCTGGAAAGTCCTGTGGAGGTGAGGGAGTGCAGAACTTACCACGAGGTAAAGAAACAAAAATGTCAGGTACTTCCAGGCGACCATCGATCACTTTGTGACATGTTTTCTGCAAGACAAATGCAGCTTATGTAAGACCTATTTGTAAAGACAAAGAAAATCCGCTCCCAGTGCTAACAAGCAAGTCCTATACGCGCATGTGCTAACTAACTAGAAAGCCGGCAACTAATTTGCCCAAAACTGTTTTGCCTAAAAATCCTGTAAACAAATCCTATGCGCGCATAGGCTCTGTAACTAACCTTTTGTCTACTTATTTTCCTATGCGCGCATAGGCATCCTATCTTCTCCCAGACGTCTCACACATCAGCTATTATGGGTTTGATCATAAGAATCTCCAGGGTGAGCCTTGCCATGGTAATTTGATTGACCAAGCGAAGGGAATCAGATTCAAGCTAGCATCATGGATCTCAAAGGATTTGAGGGAGTGGGTTAGAGAAAAACTCGTGCATTGGCACACACCACGCAGTGTTATGAACATACATGAGGAGAGGTGGAGGTTTAAACTCGATGTGCATGGAAAGCATAATATGTGTAGGGATGACGTGCTCAAGATCCGGGATGTTTATAACATTGAGAAGAGTGTTGTTCAAAACACTTGGAAGCTACATGAAGACCTTCCCACTAGCATCAACATGTGGGTTCAGCAGCATCGAGAATCTGTGTTCTGCTATGAGATGGGTGACCTATTCCAATTGGGAGTGATGACACCAATTCAAAGAGAGTCGATGCTAAAGTTTGGGAAGAACAGGGCCCTTTGCATGGATGCTACTTTCAAAACGAATGATAAGACGTAGTTCCTTATTCTTCCAATTTCTAGGTTGCATAACATTATTATTATACATTTCAGCTAGATGTTCTTGTTTTTACATATACAGGTACTATCTTTTCACGCTCATTGCCTTCGATGACCATTGCAACGGAATGCCATTGGCCTATGTCATTACCAATTCACAAAAAACCAGGGCCATAACCAGGTGGCTGCAAGCATTAAAGAACTTATTATGCAAGGATGGCCCTGATTGGCACCCTTCATGCATCAATACTAACGATGCTCATGCTGAAATAAAGGTTGTGAATAATGTAAGTCCATATCTGAGTTTCCAGTTTCCCCTTCAGGAATCCCCCCATGGTCTAACAGTGTGCATCCGTGTAGGTATTTTCAAACGTGCACGTTGCCCAACTGTGCCTTCTTAGTTTTGAAGAAAGCTTTGTACTGTTTGATTGCCTACAACCTAAAAGTGGGATCAATTACATGTCTGAGCCAACATTTACACTCGCTATATTCAACATCATTGTTGAAGTTTGTCGAATGTGAAGGACTGATTGCTTGCGCGCCTTCTCCAAAATATGACTCTATAGCATAATGAAGGGCGCTGATCAAATTGTCAGTCTATTGCTCCCTCGTAAGAAGCTGCAGAATTACCACTAGCTCTTTTGTTAGCAGGTGTGCATAGGATTTTGCTCGATCGCAATCTAAGAATATGGAAGGTAGCTTAACACTGGATCTGCATAGGTTGTCAGTCTAATGCAAAAAAGAGGGGTTGAATCTATCTCTTCATCTCCATTGTCTGTTGCCACTTGCAGCTGAGTGAGAAGGTGGAGATCTTGCTCGGCCTTAAAGACATAATTTACAATGCTGAATCCGCCCCTCTAATTCTCCTGCCCAGAAGTGTTAGAGGAGGAGGATAGCCAATGTGCAAGAGCATTGTAGATAAGCAACTCAAAGATGTTGCAAATCTGACGCAACTGCCTTCCAAATTGCATAACATAATGGCCTCTGTCTTCCAACATGCGTAGCAAAAAATCTTCTGTCGTATGAAGGTGTAATATGTCGTCGACCAAAGGGTTGATCATTGTTAACTGCTCTGTTTCTATAGGGGCATTTGAAGTCATCAACTAGCATCATGTGTCCCAATAGTTTGTGCTACTGAATGCCATCATATCTATTTCTATAGGGGCATTTGAAGTCACCAACTAGCATCATGTGTCCCAATAGTCTGTGCTGCTGAATGTCATCATATAAATTGACATATAGACCCAGCATGTTCACATCTGAGTGCCTACCGTAGAAGTTTGGATCTGTGTGTGGGAAGTAACATACGGCTATAAAAAGGGGTTGCCCACATTGATTCTGCACCCATATCCATATGTAATGATTATGCTTGTCTGTTTGGTGTAGGAAAACTGGTGCTAATTTACTCATACAGTTGCAGGCTATTCCTTCATGTCCTCTCTTGCCCATGCACTCATTGAACAATGAATTGTTCTTATAGCTCGGCAGATCTACTATCATTCAACCAACATGTTTCCATATTTTCAGAAGGGAAAAGAATTCTATATCCATGGCTATGGAGTTCGAGTTATATCTTTCCTGCCATGGAAAGCCCCTATAATTCTAGAAGACCATCTACAGGTACATTTTCCTATTTGGAAGTGGTTGCTTGTGCAGTTGCAGTCGCAGTAGTAGCATCCCAAGGGTTGTAGTAGCAGCAGTGATAGCATTACCTTGTGGAGTTGCAGGAGCACCCTGTGGGGTTGCAGTAGTAGAGCCTGCAATTGTAAAAACAAGATAGAAGAGCATGAATGGGAAAAATGGGCAAGCAAGAAAGGTTAGAAAGGGGGCAAATGGCGTGTAAAGGTGAATTTGTGTTGAGAATGAAGATTTTCTTGAAAAGAAAAAGAAAAACAGTCTATACAATTTCAATTTACTATAGCCTTCTTCAACCAAGTTTTGATGTCATATAATGCTCAGGTAGCAATGCGAAACCTATTTTTTATTGGGGATACTATTCTGCTTTACGTCAACATTATTTACTAGTATTGCACTAAGTTAGATATTATGAGTGTGTCAACAAAGTGGAATAATGCACTTTACTTTATAAACGAAAGAGTTTACAGGCACACTCACTAATTCATAAATAATTCAAAACTATTGTCCTCCAACACCTGTATCTCACATCAAAATGGCGCTTACCCTCAGCCGCAAACTGCAAGTAGCAAATGCAAGGACGGGCATGACACAAATATCAAAACCTGAGCATCACTCTCCTTTTAAAATTGGTCAAAGAATTACTAAAAATAACCCAAAGGTGTAGACAATCTGGAAGACATTACCTCGATAAAGGAACCACATTGCAAGCAGCGAGACAAGAAAGACACCAAAATTTTGATTCAAATGCTTTGAAGTTCCTTTGTATTTTGCCAAAGGATAAGCACTCGATACAAAAACGTTCTACTTTGTTTGTTTAGAACTTTGTGCATGTAGTTTTATGACAAATGTACTTTGGTACCATTCCTAACATGTAACCTACTAGTTTTAATATATGTTATATGTGTCAAAAGCTAGTGTGGTGTGTATTAAAGGCAAATGTGATAGTATAAATTTGTGGCACGTATCAACTTATGAGGTTAGGAATGAAAATTTGAAGCCTCAAATTCCAATTCTCAAAAGAAATATATGCAACTTCAAACGTACAATTACTATAAATTTGAAGACTAGTATATAACATAAAGTAGTTAGATTTCAAAAAAACGTGCTTAAATAATACAACTTCAAGAAAGAATAGAATATGATGATTTTTACATGTTGTTGGAAAGAACATGAGACAACATTCTTTTGAATTTGTCAAAATCAATGGGCTCGGAAAGAAAAGGTCTTACAAAAGATGTTCCCAGAAGGAAGAACATGTTGCTTTTCTGCAACTCTCTACGTAATGACACCTGCTGAATAGGAGAAAGATAAACTAGGAAAACAGAGTGCAACAACAACATTACAAGCTGCTTAAAATAAAGTAAGAAATCACATCATGGGTGGACACGGACCACACATGTCGTTTAACAATATTAAACATTGATCAAAAATGGTAAAAGCTACCACTAACCAAATCATATTTTGACTCCCAGAATAACGGCAATGGTGATTTTTCTCTATAGTTTTGCCTGTAGTGCACCTAGCGTGAGCAAATGCGGTGTCCTTATCAAGCATGAAATCAAATGAAAATGGGCAAAGAAAATTTCCTCAATGCAAAGACAAAACCGAGTGGAGAATGAAATCTCAGCTTCAGATACAGTACTTTAAATAAACCGAAAGAAAGGAAAGGAGGAGGAAGAAATAAACCGAAAGAAAGGAAAGGAGGAGGAAGAATTGACTAGCATTAATCAGAGTATATGCATGAATGGTGCCTAAAATTTAAATATGGTACAAGACGGTTTGAGTATGCAGGTGACTAAAAGATTCATGGTGGAAGAGCTACTCTCTGTACAGGTTGCAAATATCTAGGTCTGTGCAACCAAACTTTTGAATTGTGACCTAATGGCCCAAGCAAGCAACACTGACAAGCAACTGACAATGTAAATTAAGAAAATTAGTCATATAATGTGCGTGTTAGGAAAGTGTTAGGAAGATACACAGATTGTACGCTTATGTAAAGGTTGGAGGTGATGAGGTAGGAAGGTATGAAAGGAAAGAAAGAAAATGTATGGAGGCAGAGGAAGGAGCTAATAGTTTAAGAAAAAAAAATGCAGTGTATGAAGCTTGAGGAAAAGACTAATAGTTTACGAGGCAGATCCCAGGTTGGAAGGAAGGAATGAATGAAGAGACCAATTTGTTTAAGGGAGAAAATTCCAGGTTGGAAGGAGGGAATTTATGAAGAGACCCATTTGTTTAAAGGAGAAAAATTCCAGGTTAGAAGGAGGGGGGAATGAACTGGATGACGCGTAAGGGAAGAGTAGGGGACAATGAGGCTGGAGCTGGAATGTGAAGTGTGACAACGAGGAATCGTGAAGGATGCCGAGGGGTGGAACTGTGGAGGATGCTGAAGCCAGGAGGGAGAATTGGAGCAAGAGAGGCACAGGAAACAGTAGCTTAGATTTTGCCTAGGGGGCAACATAGGGGTTGTTGGGGTGTGGACAAGGGGGACGAAAAAAAAAAAAATTAATTCAATAATAACAAATGCAAAATCCCTTTCATCAAAAAGGAAAAAAAAAATGCAAAACAATGCCCTAACCATGCATTTGTCGGCAAATTCCCGGGCAAGCGAAAAACTTAACGGCCGCTAATAATCATCTCCGGCGTCTACCCTCCGGCAAAATATTTCAGTATCCAAAAACCTAACGGCGGTTACAAAAATTAATCCCGGCGAGCTATTGTGCGCGCAGTTTCCGGCAACTAAAAACCGCGTTAACGTCCCCGGAAGGCTCCCCTCCTTGCCGGAAAAGTCCAAAGCCTACGCAACCCTAAACCCCACAGGCCTTTCCGGGAAGATCCAACGGGCCAGATCGCGCGTGGGCCCGATCTGCGCCGTTGGACGCACAAGACGTACTTGTCTTTTTGTTAAGGCTTGCACGTGACGCAAGCGGCAGAGATGCGTCCACGGTGCGTTAGCCGCAGCCGTCCGTCAGGCTGCGTTATCAGCCCTCCCTATTTAAGCTTTAGGGTCTCGTTTCCGAAGCAAACGATTTATGGAAACAGGCCAAGGATTCTACCGGACTTGCTCATAATCCTTAATAATCCTTATATTCTTGTACAAATCCATCGCCCATTGCTCCATTCTCTGTATATTTTCCCATCGATCCTTTTTCTTAAGTTTTTTGCCTTCAGATCCGACTCCGGCAGCCCCTTTTTGCCCATTTCTTGCCATTTCTGTTCATTCTGTTTTCTGTTTCATCCATTTTCTGCAGCCGATTTTTGGAGATGGATCTTTCCGGTGCCCAGAAGAGAATCAAGAAGCGGATTCAAGCCGCTGTGAGCAAGAATTTCATAACCCGCGTCTTTATAGCGTTTCTTGTTGTTTCATCCATTCCGACAGTGCTGGGCATTGCCGGATCGTCTCTGTTTTTCATAAGGGCGGTTTTTGTTCCCCATCTCAGAAACGCTCTGCAAGCTTGGGTTACACAGCCCCTTCTGTTTCTGGTCTTGAATTCTATGATCTTTGCAATTCTTGTTCCGTCCGGACTGTTTGATACCAAATGCGAATGCACGGATTCATCTTTCAAGCAATCCGGCGAGGAAAAAACCCAAATTATCTCTTCCGCTTCTTCGTCTTCATCTTCCGAGGAAGATCTAGCATCCGGGCTGTCTGAATCCACCGATCAAATTCTAGTTTCTGAATCAGAAGGGGCGATGGTAGAGTATGATTATGGAGAAAAATCCTACCCACCCACAAGGTCTAAATCAACGCCCAATTTGGCTTCAGCAATGTCCGATCAGAAACTGTCTCACAGAAAGAATCGGCGGGTTAGATCTTCATCAGCAAGCAATTTAGATGTTGAAATTCAAGAATCTATTGCAGAAGAAGAGCAGATTATTGCATATCATCCACAAACGGAATCGGAAAAGCATCTGGAGCTGGCAGAGGATGCTTCGAAAATAAGAAGAGTGAAGAAGAATACAGGCAAAAGGGTTCAGAAACAAAAGGTTTATTCTTCATCTTCCTCTTCTTCAAATCTGATCACGGTTACAGTTCCAAATTTGGAATCAAACGCCGAAAATCTGATCAATAAATATGAACGGGATGAGCTCACAGAAAGGATCGAAGCATTTTTGCGAAGAGCCAAGGAACAAATGAGGCAGCAGGAGATTGAAGCATCGAGATCGAGCCGGTATTCATAATTTTGATTTGGGTTTTGTATTAAACATGTTTATGGATGAAATTTTGTCAGAAATTTCTCCACCCGGCCTTCTGATCAAGAGCTGAGTTCAGAAACTGAAGCGCAGAAACAGAAACAGAAACAGAAACTAAGTATGGATTATTATTGCCGGAACTGAAGCTCTTACTATACCTAAGGTTTTTGAATACTTGAATCACTGCCTTTTTTTGTTGCACAGAATCAAAGGCAGATTGATCTGAATCAAGTATTCGTGCAGCAGATATGTAATGTAAGAAGAGAAGGATACAAATCTGTACATGGTTACATATAATAGTAGTGTTTGGAAGATTTTAGGAAGAATTTGTGCTTGTGCAACCGTGTGGCTTTCTTTTTTGGAAATTGAAATATGAATAGCCTATTACAGTTTTTATGAACAGAATGGGATTGGATAGGACCAAGACCAAATCAACTTAGAGGAGGGCTTTTTGCCGGAAGAACATCATGGTTTTACGTGAAAACTTTTTGATGTTTGAGTAAAGTAGATTCTGTCTGTGTTGTGTCTATCGGATTTAAATGGAATTGCTTCTGCTCTGCGCCGCTGCAGTAAGGATATGACCCATCTGCTCAGAAACCAAAGCTCGACAGAGATGCTCTGTGTCAGATCTTATGATAATTACAGGGTTTTGATCTGAGCTCTTATCTGGGTAACGAAGGAATTAATTGCGGATCTGCTAAACGAAGGATTTCGGCCCCCTGTTCTGTTCTTTGTAATGTAATCTCAGAAGCAATTCAATGCAAAAGTTGCATTGCAGTGAAATTTAATATTTATCGTGAAAATTGCAAATTTTCCGATTTCCGGCATGTATTTAAAATCTTTCAAACAAGCAATTCTTTGCAAATCTAGTAGCAAATCCAGCGCAAATTGCAAATCTAATAAGCGGATTTAAAAAAGAAATTGCAGGGAGCAGAGATTTGCATAATGCGCAAAGGATGAAAATAAAAAATAAGCAAAAAATAAAGCTTCCAATTCCGACCCAATGCCAGAACAGATAAAAAAAGAAAATCAGAGCAACTGGGCTGATTTATCAGACAAAAGCTAAGAAGATGAGATCAAATTGGAAGAGTGTTCTTCCGTTCCTTGTGATCCAAGAATCCTGCAAGCCTAGCTATGGCGGCATTTTTTTAACTCTGGATTTTGGTGGGCGATCGTATTTTTAGGTTTTGGTTTTGGTGGGCGGATCGGAATTGAAAAATTGAAGCTCTAGATCAAGTCTAACAGTGTCAGATTTTGTTCTAAATTTGGAGTTTGCGGTTCTGACAGACGGATTGAAGAAAAAACACAGCTGCGAACAGGCCTGCTCATCTAAAACTTGGATTTATTCATCATTTGTAGTTGAATTGGATCAACTTGCTCTCCTGTTCAATCCCACCCACATGAAATATGCTGGCATTTTTTTTTTTCAACTGGATCATTTATGTAGAATAGAATGTGCTCCACGCTTCATACCCTTTTTCTTTTGTTGCAGTGCTCTTTTTTGTTGCATGTTGTCTTTTTGCTTGTCATTTTACTAAGAAAACAAATACCACCCAATTTTGATTTTTCTTTTTTAACTCTCCCAAATAATTTATTTATTTATTTATTTTTATTTAGTTATTTCTTTTTTGGCCCATATTATTTATCTATTTAATTTTTTGTGAAGATGGAAGAAACACACATCACTTTTGGTTTCCCTTTCACTTTCCCTTTGACATATCAAATTCCTCTTGGAAAGCATAATGTCCTTTAGGAGGCCCTTATGTGTTCCAAGGGCCTATCAAGGCCGTTTGAGCGAGCTCTAAGCGAGGCACTAATGGCCTCTGCAGGACAATCAACAATGTAGCAGTCGTGAGAAGATTATGCTCAGCTTGTGCCAGTATAACACTTGAATGGCCTAGTTGGGACATCCATCAATGTGGTTTGGTGCCAATATTGTATCCAACAAAGCGTCAAAATTTTGATCGAACATCGTCAAGGAATCCATGAGGCTTTCTAAAATAGAGGCTGAATTTGGAAGTAGCTTATAATTAAGTTCACTAATTGAATTTTCAAGTTAACATTTTTAAGTTGGAGATTATTTTTAAGAAGGGAGCAATCGTGGTCCTTGTGTAAGGAAACGCGCGCTTTTGATAGGTTTAAGATATAAAAAATATTAAATTTGATCGTAGATGTTAAACTTAAGCTGGTTGTAGCATCAGCATATATATGTGATCAAGAGCATTGTGTATGGTATATATAACGTAGATATGATCTTGGCTTTTTCAACGAGTTTTAAACTTACACCCTAATGATAATCTAGAATTCTAACCACCGACCTTTGAAGGACTATAAAGAGAAACCCCGACTTTAGAGAAGCAAAGTTTCTGCTGATTCCATGTTACCATGCTACAATTCAAATCTAGTCAGATAGATGCTATTAAACCATGCTACCATGCTAAATCTCAAATATGGTCGGACAGATGGTGTTAAACCCCAATATTTCCCGAACCAATAATATGATCAACAAAGCAAGCTGAATAAAACAAAAAGAAATACGACTTTTGAACTTGACTGGTTGTCTTCTTGTTTCAATAATGTCTCGTAATACTCTTGCATAAATGATTACCTCAAATTGGTTTTATCGAGTGTACATCCATTTCGTTTGAAGTAACATTATTTGTTGGCCTTAACATTTCTAAAGTGTCTTCCCTACCTGACCATCTATGAGGCCTTTAACATTTTCTAAGAATATCTGATGTCCTCAATGTTAATTATTTGTGCTACGAAATTCTCCTGAATTTTCTTGCATTGTCTTGTATATCTTAATATCTTCGGCCCAGTGGCTCTATCTTAATATTCGATAACATGAAAGCAATTGATTGTCTTGTATTCTCTTGTACCCTATGCTAGCCTGTGCATAGACACTAGGATGACAAAACTGAGTTGGATGTAGGTATTTGCAACATTGTTGGTAATGGGAATGAATGTCCATATGAAAGAGAGCTATAAGCCTGTGCAAATAGAGCACATATTTATTACCCTAAGGCTTCAAGTGCAGCACATACAAAACTTCTACTTCTTCTGTGGTCACCAACCATATTGAATACCTTGCACTTGGTATAATGCCATTAAAGAAAATTTATTGCTTCAACTAACTCGTAGGTAACATAAGAAACGAAGTGACAAGAAAAAATGTTAATGAATCATGTCCAAAAGAGATATTAGTGAATCTTAAGCTCTTAACACGCGTTGTCCATCTTTTCTTTTCCTCAATAAAGCTGGAATACACCACATTACATGCACGGGTATCTAGATAACTTGCATTCATAATCCTAGACATTAATGGTCTTGCTATGCTATGCTCCCCCTCATATTGGTTTCCATAGACCTCATGGTCTCCGTGGACGATAAAAATTCATTCGGATCAATTTTACTCTATCAGAAGCGGCAAGCCATGTACTAATGCAATTGCGGTCTACATGATCCTTGCAGGGGCGAGGGATTGCATAGTTCAATTGCTAATTAGTACAAACATCAGAAAATTGATTAATATTAACTTTTTCTCCTGAAATTCATGAGTTTAATGTTTGAGGAGTAAATTGAGTTATCTATCATCAATCATGTTGGAGGCCATGTCCTACTAGTAAGTTTTTTGTGCATATTATTGAAGTGCATTTGCTAGTTTCTAGGTGTAGCCCCCCAAAAAAGTCGTTTGCTAATTTTTTAGTAGTAAGTCAGAGAGGTATTCACATGCTTACAATGTCTATATTCATGAAGACCTTGGAGCTTCTTAACGACATTCTCTTGAAGCTTTGCAGGTAACTCTAAAGCTTAGAACATTATGTTTTTCGTGAAGGTTGCAACCTTTAACTTTCTCGCTTCTTACCAAGTAGAATAGATTGGACCTATTCTTGCATGCCACATTTAAGCTAGTGATAAGTTACCATGTATTTGTATGAACATTTTCTTTTTCATGTTTGCAAAGCTCAAGCATTCGCTTTTCTTTTCATTTCTAACTCCTATTTATGTCAATATCTAAATAGAATTGGACCATAGATCGGGTAGGATCTTAAGATTGCAGGCGATGCCTTCGGGGTTCAGAGGGTGCTCTATCTCCCACATCAATTGATCTATCCTTGGTGGAAACAACCAACGTCATAGCTTAATACCAGTGGTGGAAGGCATTCTTCAGCTGCCCGTCTTGGAACGGAAAAGCCTCCATGGGTATCCGTATCATAAGACGTTAGATGCTTGCAGAACATTGCTGTGTGGGGTTTTGTATAAGAAAACGGTTCCTCATCTCCATCATTTCACTCATAAGAAGCTTGAATAATCATTGCTTGTCAGGGATGAATATTTTGAAGTATGAGCTACTATAGTAGTCTCCCATTTGACCTGGTGTATGCGTTTGTTATTCTAAAAAAAATGGATTTTTCTTTCTCCAAAACAACAGAAAAAAGG
>JAANSK020277281.1:0-11221 GCA_011763485.2 Isoetes engelmannii
ATTGAAGACTCATTATGTCCAATGCCTCTTATAGAGTAGACTGTTTATCATCTTCTGTACACAGCAATTAGTACCTCGGTATCCCTTGCTCTAGAGATGATGACATCATCTGCTGTTTCCGGCCTGAATTTGGTACAAAAGATATTAGCAGTGTGACCAATTAGTGCGTCCTTGAATTTGGTACAAAAGATATTAGCAGTGTGACCAGTTAGTGTGTCCTTACTCCTTCCAAGAGTTATGATCAGGCTCAAACTACAGGCATCAAACAAAGGCTAAACAGAATGCTAATTGAAGACGACATATGCATCAGGCTTATAAGCAATAACCATTCGTCGTACCTTACTCCATGGAACCTCCACAACAAGTGTCCCAGCTTCATCTTCCACAAGATTATTGTTATACTCTCATCGCAATTCTGGATCTGCCAATGTGACCAATTCAAAAAAATGCAGGTACATTTTAAAGAAAAATCTACAAAGATGGAAGACCATATGGCCTATTATCAAAGTAACATGCATCTGTTAAAGGCTAGTGCCACATTTAAGCCTAAAATGCAAGATCTGCAAAAAGAGTGATTGTGGTATTGCTAACGGTTTGGTATGCATGCTATGAAATGTTAACCTTGCAATTTTAGACCTTGCTAAAGCAGCCTCATCGCAGTGTTAAGCAGATCGCAACTCTTGACAATAGCTGGAGGAATTTGCGCCATAGCCTCCCTTGACAGTTCAACATTTGCGAAAGCCATTGCTAATATCACATCTTTTTTAAAAGGTGCACTCAATCTCTCCTCTAACAGTGCTTGTCTCACCTGTAAAACAACCTCCACCTCTCCAACTTCTTGGAGAAGACATAATGCTCCAGGGACCTACAAGAACAAAAAATGCTAAACTGGATGCTAAATGAAGACAGCATATGCATCAGGCTTATAAGCAATAACCATTCATCGTACCTTATTCCATGAACCTCTACAACAAGTGTCGCAGCTTCATACTCTCCTTGCAATTCTGGATCTGCCAATGTGTTCCGACCTGCCCATAAGATTTCCTGGTGAGCCTGCAAAGTCTTTTTGCTATATCCCTCAGTTGGAGGATTACTAACACGGGATTCATATGCCCGGACAATAGCATCAGCTAACCTGCAGTCGACAATGAGGCAATTTTATAAAGCTAAATAATCGATTCCTTGTAATCATAAATATGCCTCTGAACCTGCAGTTTCTAAATCCTTTCTTTAAACGACATCCAGTTGATACCCACTCACAAAGACTTAAATGTGCTCTTGCTTAAGCCCCATCAGCACCTGGAATAAACTCGGCATCAAATCGACATCTCCAAGAGCCAACGCCCAACTGATGTCTTGGATCATGAACCCCTACAAGACCCAGCTCCCATGCCTACCCTGCCCTATCAACATACATATACTTATGCGCCACAAATGGGTCTCGTCAGAACCGGCTCTTGAACCGAAAATGAATGTCTAGGCAATCCGGAGGAAAGAAGCTTGGCCGATCCCGATGCCCTAAAAAAAACCCCTCGATGCTTGCATGTCGACCACTGTATTTTTGAAGAGAGTATACGAGAACGAGAAAAAGATCTACATACGTGGGTAAAACCATTGAGGAAAATAGCAAAAGCAACCGAGATGTACGTCGCACTCTATGAATACTACTATTATACTTTACACAAATACAACAACAAAATCATATGAAAACCATTGCATAATAGTCGTATAATTATACGTTTTACGCGACGAACCATTTTTTGTGATATTCAATCATCTTCTTCTTATCAGGTCGGGTTTTTCAGTAATCTATTTGTGATTTCATAAGCTGTGATCAGATTCAAGCATGCTATTGGATTGAATTGAAAAGAGTTAATTTTCTTATGATGTAGTAGTATTTGTGTATAAGCTTTTGAGCTATGGTAAGGAAGAGAGGAAGCATGAATTTTGTAGAGAATATGCCAAATTTGGGCTGGATGCGGTCGAAATTGCAGGGGAACAACTGATTTGGGGTCGAATTGGTTGTGAATATGAACAATCGATGTCTTGAGAATCTTCTTCGATGATGCCAGATTTGGAATGGCTTGGTTTTGTTGATTATATTTGCTTGTCTTACTTGTGTCCTTTTTCTATTGTCTTGTTAACACATTGATATTTAAGTGTAAATGAATATACAAGGAGTTCAGAGGGAAAAACATGGAAGTATCAAGGGGCTTGGATATAGCAAGGACCCTTTACCGAGGAAGTATAGGCGAAGCTGCAAGAGACTTGGGTAAAACATAAAAGATGAAAATATGTAAGAAGTTTTATTGCTTTGAATAATACATGAATAAAAAAATATATAATTAAGATTAAGAAGTCTAGAAGATCTGTAAGTTGGTGTTTCTTGGCTCGTGGAGATGGAGTTCATGCTAGGAAATAGCTCAGTCATCTGACATTAAGATTATAAAGTCTGACATTTCTGAAGTCTAGAAGTTTTAAAAGTTGGTCTTTCTTGGAGTCTGGAGATGGAGCTCATGCTAGGAAAATAGCCTAATACAGATATTGGATAGAAACAATCATCCGATATTAAGATTATAAAGTTTGCAATGTGGTTTTGGTGAGCTCATATTAACTGTGTCAAATTGATTGTTAGCTAATGAATTGAGTTTTTGTTATGAAATAATAAAAACTACAGGTAAGGGAATTAATATCAATATTAGCATAAGATTGAATCTAGACATGTTCTAAGATTGAGACGAGTCCACAAAGGTACAAAGGGAACAATGAGAAATTTGGGGCTTTTGAATATAGCATGGAGCAAAGCTAGCCTAAAATATGTAACTGTAAGTTGTCTAAGTTGTTGCACTATATTTATCAAAAGCCTCGTAGTTAATGGATTCCATGTATAAATTGATATAACATGTTGCATTCTTTATGGAGAGAATGGTCCTGGTATAATCATATAAAGAGGTTAGTATCTTTATTTGCTAAGAGAGTGCAGATGTGTTGATCTACAACAATAGACCGCTATGCTGTGACTTCCTCGACAAGTTTGAATTGTTAGCATGATCTTCATCAGTAAGTTAAGCTACTTCAACATAGGCAGGTTATATGGGCAACCTCGGCAAGTGGCAAGGGTATGTTTTAGGCATGTGTTTAGTAAATATTCTAACGAACTTCACATGTCTTGGTCTTTGGTATTCTTCACAATGTCTTGGTATTTGATTACGTACTTGGATCCTCCGGGGTCGGGCTTCCAGGTTCGGTGGCCTAGGTTGTTCCGGCATGACTCATGTTCTATGTTCTCTATATTTGTGCTCTGTGACACCGGACGTAGTTCTCCTGGCAAGGATGCTACGTCAGTACTCTTGTGAGACTCCCATGGTAAGAGGTCCTCCAGTGCCAGACGTGGGCTTGAAAGGGTATGCGCATGCGAGGTTCACCCCATCACCCGCTACAGAGCTTGGAATGTAAGCTGACTGGGCATTTGCTGCTAATGGGGCCTATGTGTAGCCTGGCTGAGCTACCCATTGTCTCGGAGTTATGTGTCATGATGGTTTGGTACTTTGACTATGTTCTTTGCTTCTGATGCTTATGTATTGCATTTCATTGGATTATATTGTCATTGTCTAGCACTTTAATTACATAGGATCTTGTGTATTTGCTTGTGCTTATGTTCTTATTATCCAAGATTTCCAAGATGTTCTATGCTTGCAAAGGCAGCTACGAGATCCCCACTTAGTCACGAGGACTAACCCTTTAAGTGCATGTGCAGCGAAAGAGCAAGGTGATGCTTGGGCTAGTGGCAGCGGTGCAAGTGGAGACAGTGGTTGAGTTCTACAAGACAAGCCTCTGTTTGATTGCTCAGTTGTTAATGTATTGAGGATAGTGTTTTCTCTGAGATATTATTGTATCTAATAAATGATATTGATCTTGATTACCATGAGTAAGAAGATTCAATTCTTCACCATATTATATTTACCAACCTAGCAAATGTCTTGTAAGAAGTTTAGACAAGATCCCGAGTTGCCAAGAGGGCCAACTCAACATGTTCATCACAAGAAATTAGAGAGAGAGAGAGAGAATACACAGAGAGGGAGAGACTAGAGAGAGAGAGAGAAACTAGAGAGAAAATAGAGAGAGAAACTAAAGAGAGAAACTAGAGAGAAAAATCAAAAAGAGAATACATAGAGAGAGATTAGAGAGAGAAACCAGAGAGAGAATACATAGAGAGAGAAACTAGAGAGAGAATAGTGAGAGAGACTAGAAACAGAATAAAAAGAGAGAGAAAACGTGAGAAACTAGAGAGAGATACTAGAGAGAGAGAAATGAAATGAAATGAAATTTATTATTTCGTCTTCGAGACCGCCAGGTCTATGAGACGTTTACAAGTTACATTCAAAATTGTAAAATAAGTCATTCAGTGCGTCTTTCGAGGTAACACACTGGGCTCCTCTATCTCAATCTCATATTCTGTTTTTTCAAACAAGCATCTCTATGTTATAGAATGTCAACAATACATCTCCCAATAGATGCCCCTGGATACCAAAAGAACTCCCCAAGGGAGGTAGCACTGATCCCATGTATGACTTTTATATCGAATAAGCGCGGCAACAAAGTAAGACATGAGCCTCATCCTTTACCCCACTTTCACTACATAATTTACAATGTCTAAGGTCATAAGCGATGTCTGCCCATCTCCCTACCTCCACACCGAGATGGTGCGAGCTTAGCCGTATCCTCACAATTGCTTGCTTATGCTTCACGGATATGGGTTCCATAAGATACTACGCTGCCTGCAATGAGGGATTCATCTGAGCCCAATAGGACTCTTTCTTCACAACTGACACATTCCATGCCTTAGTGAGAATACTCTGCCGAACCCATCCCTCAATATCTTCTTTATTCATCTGCAATTCGTGAATATTCATCCTCTATTTCACCAGCCATTTGTTAATATCTGCATACCAACCTTTGTCCCTAGTCTCTTCTAAGGCAATTCTTGGCAAGCTATTCCTCGACATATCATGTAAGACCTTATGCAAATAACGTAAAGTTCTACAAAGAGCTTCAACTTCAAGGGACATCATCCCGCATTCCCATAACATCATATCATATGGCGTTTGCATCTTGGTACCCAGTTCAATATGAAAAAATTTCTTTTGTATCTTTTCTATCTTTTTCCATCCATCATTAGCGAGGCCTGACCCCCAGACTTTACAACCATAAAGTATAACAGTTTGTACCAGTACTTTATAAAGCATGCGTTTCAGTTCAAAGTTCCAAATATCAGCATTCACGCACCTTCTCTGCATAGCATATAACGCCTTTAAACCTGCACTCTCTATGTTCGACCGCCTGATTCCAATTGAGGCTCTTATCTACATTCAGACCCAGATATTTATAGTTTTCAACAACTTCAACTTGCTTACCTTTGTAAAGTAGCCGTACATGATCTGTTTTATTCACTCCAAAGACAACAGCCTTAGTCATTTCCAAATTCACCTGCATAGTTTTAGCATCACAAAAAATTTCAAGCACATCCAAATGTCTTTGTATCCCTGTATGCTTCGAGATAGCAACACAACATCATCAGCATATAGCAAGAGCATAAGTACATACCCATTCAAGGATGTACCATCCCGTCCATGTGCTCTTATCCACCCCTCAAGCTGATCTATGAACAGTCCAAACAAGGTAGGTGACAAAGAACATCTATGCTTTACTCCCATATTACTCTCTACCACATCATCACATATTCCAACAAAAGGAAAAGAGAGTTGCACGAGTACTTTTTTTTATAAAGAACTAGAAAAGGGGCCGCCCTGACGGGCGGTCCCTTTTCTTTTACACTCCTCGGCTCAGCCCCAGCCTCCGGCCGGGGCCTCGCCTCGGTCAAGGGGGGTTCACAGTTTTTTCCGTATAACCCATGTGCATGCACGGGGAGGGGGTTTTTTTTACCCATTTACGTACATATATATTCGGTAGGGGGTCCTTTTTTTTAGGGTTTTGGGCACTAGCCTAGGTAAAATTTATTCGGAAGGGTCAAAATTGGCACCTCAAAAATCCGTATACGAAGGTGTTTTTTGCTACCCCTTGCACGCACATGGCATATCCCCCCTACATATGAGTGCACCCCCCTTGGCCTCAATTTGGACACATGCATGCCCATCCATGCATACCTATAATTTTTTATACCTATACTTATCACTTACATACTTATCATACCTATACACCTATCATACCTATATCTATACCTATACCTATCATACCTATACACCTATTATACTTATACCTATGACCTATACACTTATCATGTCTATATACACCTATTATACCTATACACCTCCACCTATCATACCTACACCTATCATACCTATACCTATCACCTACACACTTAACATACCTATACCTATACCTATCATACCTATACTTATCATACCTATACCCATTCCTATCATACCCATACCATACCTATACCTACCATACCTATTCATCATACCTATCCCCTACACCTATCACACCTATACCTACACTTATTATACCTATACACCTATATATACCTATTATAGCTATACACCTATCATACCTATACAACTATACACCTACTATACCTATCATACCTCTATTTATAGCATCTGGAACGTTTTATCTATCTAGAAAAACTTTCTACAGTGTTCTATTTGATTAGGCCCTAGCCTTAACTATATTTGAACCACCAATTTTTCAAAAAAACTACTACTTGGTCTAGTGGTTAGGATGGGGGGCTATGAGGCCATGGACCCAGGTTCAAATCCATCCTAAAACAAAGAAAGAAATTCAAACGAAGGAGTTTTCATCATCCATCAAGATGGACGACCAAGATGGCGCCACGTGGCGCTTTTTTAACCGTCGATCGAGCGTGGAGTACTCACTCACTTACTCAGCACGGACGCTATTTCTTTATGTTAGAGGACACTTACCGCATGCCTGAGCTCCATCGGAATGCTCAAATCCACCATCCTATGCCACAGATTTTGCCTATTCACCATGTCAAAGTCCTTGCTGAAATCCACAAACACAGCATACAAAGGTTTCCTTTTTCCCACCATTGAATCCATCATAGCACGAGGAGTGACCAAATGGTCAGTTGTAGACTTTTTAGGTCTAAAGCTTGCTTGGCCTATTGTTCTAGCATTATGATCCTCTGTCCAATTGCTTATCTTACGCTCAAGTATAGAGGCATACAATTTTGCGTAAAGGCTGCCAACCATAATGGTACGATAGTTACCCGGATTAGATGCATCTTCTGACTTATGCAGTGGCACAACCCTATTAACCTGCCATGACCTAGGAAATCCATCTCTCAAAGCCATATTGAACATGTCTACCAGCTTATTTGTAACTTCTTCCCCAACCCATTTAAGCATTTCGGCCATAAGACCACAAGCATCTGCAGCCTTGCCATTAGCAAGTCTCTTGAGTCCATCCTGAACATCCTCCATGGTAAAGGTAAGCATATCATCCATATGTCTCTTCGGTCATCTTATCCTCAACTCCATGGACATGGTATAATTCGCATGCATGTGCCATAAGCGCATCCACTTGCCACACATTATCACCATGTTTCAAGGGTTTAAGGCTCTTCCAGAATTTCTTTGGATCAACCAACAATTCTTCCACCATTCTCTTATGTTTACGATATAAGTACGCCCTCTTCTTGTTTTTTATCAGCTTAGTATACATTCTTCTTTCCTGTACTTTATCTGCCCCTTGTGCTGCTCTAATGATAAGATACAAAACATTCAGCTGTTGATTCAAGCAAAATCATAGACAACGCCTCACTCATATCTTCTATTGAGCTAGGCCAAGCAAAAGATGCCATTTTCTGCTCACATATCTCGCTATATTCAAGAGATTTATCATACTTGATAGATATCCGTTTTTTTTGCTGCCTATGATGCCACTGCACATGAATTTCAATGAGCAAAGGTACATGATCTGAGCTTTCATCAAAAGGGGGAGGAATGTTACGAACTTAAGTTAGGCCGTAGGTCATAAGTCATATGTTGTAAATATATGTTGGTCCTTAGGTCATATAGGACCATTAAACCTAAGGATTAGAGGTTTAAGGGACAAGTGGCATAAGGAGGTGCCACGAGTTAACATGCATGAATACATATGCGTGGCGGCATGCCACAAGAGTGGGTACCCTATATAAGAGATCAGGGATCTCAAGGAGAGGACACCATGGATAATCGTTCTAGGAACGATTGGTACTGCGCTATGCAGTAGGGTTGATCCGGGGGATCAACGCGAGTCTGGCGGGGGGAGTCCAGGGGACTCAAGGAGTGGGGAACCCAGGGGGTTCATGGTAGCCAGATTGCGACTCTTCCATGGTGTTCATTACACATGCATGTCAAGCATGCATATATTCACATGAGTATGTATATTGGCCCATCAAGTGGCGAGGATCGTTACAGTCTCCCCTTCTAAAATTTAACCTATGTCCTCATGGGTGAATTACAGATCCAACAAATCTCAAATCCAGCATATACTCTAACTCATCTCAAATCAATTTGTGTGGCAACTTACTCTACCAAGACCATCCTCCAATCTTACCAACGTCACCTTGGAGTACAACTACTATGATTATACTGAACATGCCACAAGAAAAAAATTGACCTCAACATCGTGAAAAGTTGCTTCTACATGGGGGATGCTCTCTTAGCACCTTCATGCTAACCACAACCCCTAAATACTGCTCCTCCTTATGAGGATAGCATCTCCAATTATCTTTGAAAGAAGAAACATTGGCACCATACTTAACTTAATATATGATCCACCATCTCAGTAGCTAAGGATCCAACCTGTAATCTGCAATTCATGATTCATAATGCCACCTAAAGATCCAACATGCGATGATACCAACTGTGACGTTCCTTAACCACCCCAGCCTATCCAACTGGCCAAAACGTCCAGATGTTTATGAAAAATCCATCCCACCCTCTTATGGTGGTATCAGGAAGATCTACTCGAGCGGTCTCCCATGGATCCGTTACAATGGCCACAACTGCACTGCTACTATCGCCTTGCTCATTCACTGAACATGCACTAAAGGGGGTTAGTCCTCGTGACTAAGTGGGGATCTCATAGCTGTCTCTGCATGCATAGAACATCTTAAAAATCTTGGATAATAAGGACGTAAGCACAAGCAAACACACAAGATTCTATGTGAGTAAAGTGCTAGACAATGACAATATAATCCAATGAAATATAACACACCAGCATCAAAAGCAAAGAATATAGTCAAAGTACCAAACCATCATGACACATAACTCGAGGACAATTGGTAGCTCAGCCAGCCTACACACAGGCCCCATTAGCGGCAAATGCCCAGCCAACTTACATTCCAAACTCTGTAGCGGGTGGTGGGGTGAACCTCGCATGCGCATACCACGTCTGGCACTGGAGGACCTCTTACCATGGAGTTCACAAGTGCTGACGTAGCATCCTTGCCAGGAAAAGTACTCCTGGTGTCACAGAGCACAAATACAGAGAACAAAGAACACTGAGTCATGCCGGAACAACCCAGGCCACCGAACCTGAAAGCCCGACCCCGGAGGATCCAAGTACATAAACAAATACCAAGACATTGTGAAGAAATACCAAAGACAAAAAAATGTGAAGTTTGTTAGAATATTTATTAAACATGTGCCTAAACCATACCCTTGACACTTGTCGAGGTTGCCCATACAACCTAAGTAGCTTAGCTTACTTATGAAGATCATGCTAACACTTCAAACTTGTCGAAGAAGTCACATCATATTGATGTAGATCAACACATCTGCACTCTCTTAGCAAATAGAGATACTAACCTCTTACATGATTATACCAAGCTCATTCTCCCCATAAAGACTGCAACGTCTTATATCAATACTAGTAACGGTGCCCAGCGTTGCTGGGCATAAGTTCGGAGCTTGTAAATGTTTTGGCAGCAATGAGAAATGCTATGTATAATGTAGCAAAATGTAACGTCACCTTACATTTAAATATTATCAGTTTCACGTAACATCGCTTTACATTTGAATGTTGAAGTCTAAACTTTTCTATCCTTATTTACCTAGGCGAAGTTGGAAACCTATTATTCATCGAACCAAATTGCCATTCCATACGCACAAAGCACATTTCATCATTTAAGCACAAAGTGTCATCCAATATTAATATACTGTTGAAATGCATATACAAATTCACATGCAAGCAAGCAAATTAGAGGTGTATCACTATAAATGATAATGCATCTTAAGACTTTGCCTTGCAATTTAAGGTGTGGTGTAAATATAATGTTGAAATGCATATACAAAGTCACATGCAAGCAAGCAAATTAGAGGTGTATCTCTATAGGTGATGATGCATCTTAAGACACCTTTCAATTTAAGATGTAATGTATCTTAAGAATAAATAACAGACTACTGTATAGACTGTTAAAATAGTCGATGTTGAAATGGTATAGCATTTGTAAAATCCTTTTCAATTTAAGATGTGATGTATCTTAAGAATAAATAACAGACTACTGTATAGACAGTTAAAGTAGTCGATGTTGAAAATGGTATAGCATTTTTGAGATTTCACAGCCGTTCCGTTGAAAGCTCATAAAAATAAGCCAAACTTTGATAATGATGGTGAGACAAACGTTTGCAGTGGAATGCATGACATTTTTATTTGCTGACCGTGCAAGTTTGGGACTATAGTTGCTGATAGGAAATTCAAAACCAAGGCTGCAAAAGTCATGTACACAGATGTCAACAATTCATGTTCCCAAGTAGCAGACATCTCATGTTCAAGTTCATAACATCTCATGTTCACATGAACATGAATTTCAGTAAAATATAAATATAGCAACACGATCTGAATAAATGTGAATTTGTGATTGCATTCAACTCATGATTGAAACTTCATTTTTCCTGGTTGAAAAGCAAAACGCTTATTTCATGAATTTAAGATTTGACCATTTATTGTTTTTAAATCCAGGCAGCAAAACGCCTATTTCATTGACCATTTATTGTAATCATAGATCCAGGCCCTACTTCAGACACCATAAATCCATTGAAACGTAAAGAAGATGAGCACATAAAAAAATATCACTGCAACTTCTTAGGTAGAGATGAAGACATTAGTCTATCTTAGAAAATGAAATTTGTAAAATTGAATGCAGGCTCTAGCAAGTAGCAAACATTTGGGTGAAGGCTTCTCTCGGATG
>JAANSK020277292.1:0-11219 GCA_011763485.2 Isoetes engelmannii
GAGATAGGCTCGTTGCCTGGGGCGCTCGAGTAGATCTTGGTGGTCGTTCCCGAGACCCCGGCATAAATGGGTAGAAGTGACTACTCATAACAGCATCTGGATGTTTTGCCCAGTTGGTTAAGGGCATGTCGGGTAGGAACGTTACATTAACGAGCTTAGCGTGTTAGCAGATAGTATGATATAAGTATTCCACTATATTTTAGCTTTTGAGCAACAACATTATGGGCGAGACCATTAAATTGATCTTTGAGTTGAATACTACATACACAGTATGTACATGGTATTTATACAGGAGGTCTATAAATGCTAAATTGTAGAGGAATTGGGGTTTCTGAGCATAATTTATGAGCAGGAGCTTGCTGTGAAGGATTCTAGGAGCTCTGTTTGCAAGCAGGGACACAAGAAAGGTGGGTGGTTTATTGCTTACATCTGGGGAAGTCTAGTTGCTTGGTGCTTGCTTTGAACTATTGAAAGTTATGGTGCTTGGGATTTGTTGCTGGTTATAATTTCATTAAGGTTAAGCAAGCAACGTAAACGACAGTTAGGCGCGATCCTGCCATCGCGTCCAATCGCGCCTTGCCACGTGGCATTTTTTACACAACTTTCTCTTCCAGGATTTTCATTTACTAACATTCTGCTTTTTTAGGACACATTCTTGACTGGGCCGTTGGATGGATGACACGTGGCACAGAATCGACGCCTAACAGTCGTCCACGTTATAGGGAAGTCCTTTTACAGGACTTCCCTGCTGTGTCAACAGGGCTCCGCGCGGCATTTCCACAGCATGAAAGTCCTGTAAAAGGACTTTCCTATATACAAGAAAACGTAAGAGAAAAAGAATATAAACCTGTGCTCATAACGGCTGGAACGACTGGAAGAGATTGATTGAATTGCCGTAAGGAGTGAATCAGATGGAAATTGGGCATGATCGATGCCATGGTAGGGCATGGGTTAGGTCGAAATCAGCCCAGATAAGGCCGATTAGAGGGATTATGGCTTGCTGCAGTGGTTCTAATGTGCAAGGCAGCTGATTACAGGCCAAAGCCAGAGAGTTGGGAGCATCAAAATAGGACCTTTTGAAGGCCGAATTTGGCCAGGGAAGAGCCGATTTGAGAGGATAAGGGCTGGAGTAGCAGTTGGAGCTTGCAACAAAGCTTTGGAAAACACCTCCGAACGACCTGGAACAGGTCGAAATTGTTTGGTGCAGGGCCGATTGGGCCTTAGGTGGCTCCTGGCCATGCCTAAACAAGTAGATCGATCCCTGAAAGGATCGACACCTGCCTTGTGTAGGTCGTGAGTTTCAGACCCAATTATGGGTCGAACAAAATTGTCCCATTTGTCAAATTGGACAATAATTAGAAAAAAAGAACGAAAAAATGCTTAGTAGTTAACAAGTAATTTATGGACTTCTAATTGAAAAGCATAAGGTTGTTGCCAATTGAAATAGCCGGTTGTTTGGGGTCTGGGTCCGGGAACTCCTGAGAGGCAAACCTCTGTGAGGACTATTGCACCAAACAGAAGCTCCTGAGAAACGATGTGTCACGCAGGATTTTGATCAAAGATAAGCAAAACAACAGAACTGAAAGACAAGCAGAGATGAGTCGGTAATCAGCTCTATTGATAAAAATGCACAAAAGTGCTACAAACAGGCTCGCAACAAGGCTGAGCGCTGGAACAAGAAGCAACCACAAAATTGGGCTAACTCGTCTAAACTCCTAGCTCTAAACATATAGTATATATAGTACAACGGCCTTGGGCCCATAATTGTGCGGAGCTAACTGCTCCCTGATATGCGCTGACAAAATATGCTCCCTAATCTGCGCCATTACTGCAGGAGGTGGAGCTCTAATGACCGGGAATCGCGGCCTCACCGCCTGGACTTCTTGGATGACTTGGGCGGAGGCACACTTGGCGTGCCTTCCGTGCCTTTGCTGGACTGCCTCTCCGTGCCTTTGGTAGTGGCCGGGAGCATGGATGACTTCGTGGACTTGTCCCTAGTGGAGGGATCCTTGTGCAATAGGTATAGGCCTGTGGATCTGTCCATAAGACTAACACTCCCCCCCACCAAAGAACACTTCATCTTTTTAGCAAACGGGGGCAAAACTTCGGGCGGAGGAAAATCCGGAAAGGTTTCACAAGTACTGTGAGGATGAAGATTACTAGAGTGATCACGGGCTGCTTGTGCTTTGCGAATAATGGCTTCGGCCATGAATAACCCAAGATCCACTTGGCCACCATGCAAGAATGAATTGGTGATCAAATCTACGAAGCCTTGATGAGTGAGGGTCTGAGCGTAGGCACACTCGAACATCAAAGTGACGTCAAGGCCAAATTTCCAACAGTCTGCATTGGGGTTGCAATGAAAAATGGGGCACTCACGTGCAGTTGCACACCGCAGAAGGTCCTTGAGGACACAACAATAGCTAGCCTGGCGGTTAACCGTGGGATCTGGACTGTCACGAGCGCGGCGGATGAACAGATCAAGCCCAAAGATGGCATTAGCAGGAGTTTTCCAACCACGAGGATCAGGCATATACAGCCAATTGTTTGTCGTATTCAGATCGGCATTTTCCTCCCATGGATACCTTCGAACAAACCTGGGATCCCATCCGAGGTCTGCACTGATGCTTGGAGGTGTCCACTCGGCATGAAAAGCAATGGTATCAGTCCAAAATTTCTTGCGCCAGTCTCCGTGAACATTCAAGGGGAGGGGAGGTGCACCAAGTTCTGCATACATATTTTCCTCAACTCTATTGGCATTCGCCCACGCTGGTTGAGTGGCATCATCAAAAAGTGCCAAGAGATCATCCGCCATCTGGCTACGCAAGTTCTGGTATGCTGGGAAGGGCATTAAAGATTGAATCGTGGAGGGCTCCCAGTCTGTGGGTGGAGTCCTCTGTTCCAAGAAGGACTGGAGCACGCGCAATGTGCCAGCATACTGTAAATATAATTGGGTGAAGCCCAGCCCAGATGGGTCATTCATGAACGTGGTGATTCGTTCCACCACTTCCGGAATCCAAAGAACCATTTCATTTGCCAATTCAAGTATATACTGGTTTGTCAACAGTGAAAATTGATTGGAATCTTGAAGACATTTGTTCTGTGGGTGCAGTGGCAGAACGGGATCCTGTATTTGTGGGAGATCATGAGGGTTAGTGGCAACAAACTTCTCGTACCTATGACCCAGATAGAAATCGTGGAGCACATATGCCATTGGGGCCACGGCACGGAAGGCAAAGCAATCTTCATTCTGAGGGACTAGATAGCCATAAACAATCAAGGCAGTGAACGTGCCTTTTTCTTCAACTGTCAATTCCGACCATAAATGTAAGATATCTGAGGTTTGCAAATCACCACTAATATCACCTCCAAGACGAAGCCATCGAAGCAAGAAAAGATGCTTGCGGGATTGAACATAAGCCTAGAAGAACCAGGGAGGGGAAAATCTTCAGGCAGCTGGTTAGCTACCGCATAATACTGCTCGTAAGACGCTCATTATGTTTACCAAATTGCTCAACATCTTTCATCTGATTAGTAAGGCCCAGGATCCTATGATCTTTATCAGCAAGGGCCTTTTGATGAGCTCTGGAGCTACTTCGCAGACTGTGTGACATACCAGCCAGTGATGCAGTGGGCATGGCCTGTTTGAGCTATGTCAATTCAGCATCAACGGCAGACTTTGAAACCTGCAGTACCTCCCACTGTGCCTACAGTGTTTGAGCTTGGGTCTGTACCGTGGTCAACTGTGACTCAAGTGCATTGGCACGCTGTAGTGCTTGGGAATGAGCATATTGTACCTCTTGATGAGAAACCTGTGCTGCTTTCCAACTGTTCTGCACATTGGTCAAGGTCTCCACCGTGTCATTTAACTGTTTCTGAAGATGCTCATGGGCAGTTTTGACAGATGCCAGCTGTGATTCAACTTGTTCCTTTTTCTCTTTGGCAGCTTTCAGCTCGTCACAAAGAGTGAGAGCCTGGTTATGCTTCTTTTGGGCATAAGCCTCAGTACTAGCAAGTGTTTTGCGAAGTTCGGGGATTTCCCGGAGCTTCAGTTCAGCAGCCTCCAAATCGGCCGTGACTTTACCCAATAAGCGATCAATGCTTTTTTGAAGATCCAGAGCAATCCCAACAACATATTGTTGGAACCTATAGACTTCTACACGGGCTGGTGACAGATGCACGTCAGCCTGATGAGTTTGGGAACCAGAGGAGTGAGGCCTTTCGCCAGTTTCAGAATGTGGCCGTCTCACTGTGTCTTGTTTTGAATCCAAATTGATAACAGGGTTGACAACAGGAGGTTGTGACGACTCATGCACTATAGGCACTGCAGGGCTAGCAGTTGCTGCTGCAGTGGGTAGAACGGGTGCCTCCGGAACATTAGTGGGCCGTGGCTCGGCAGAATGAAACTCTTCACTGCCATCGTCATCTAGTGCACCAATAACACTAGGTACCTTTGTCCGGGAGTGAGATGGAGAAGCCTGTTCACTGGCTTGTTCCTTTGCAGGGAGGAAAAAATAAATAATTCTTTGAAAGTGACCAGCTATAGAGATAGTCTTCTTTTGGAGTGGCTTCTCGTGGAGTTGCTTAACAACATCAACTATCCGGTGCATCATGATATCTGCCCAGTCAATAGAAGAGTCCGAGTGAATGGCTACCTGAGCAAGTGTATAGAAAGATTTGTTGATGCTTGTGTTGGTAGTCGGTTGACCCAGAAAGTGTCGCCACAAACACTTCATAAACCCTGGATTGGGGCCTGGAATTGTGGTAAACTTGATGGATGGCATATAAGGATCAACTTTAAATGGTGTGATATCATACTTCTCAAAAGCCCGATACCCAAGGCCATCAGAACACGCAGGTAACTTAAAAACCTGTCTCATAATGTCTTTGGAAAGATGAAGGACTTTTCCTTGAACAACAGTGGACACCCGATGATCTAATTGAGAAAGACAAGCAATGAACTCACAGAGTTGCTCTTTGTTCAAAAGAGGATCCTCCAGTTTGAAGAAGGCCGAAAGCTCCAGCGATCGAGCAAGGCGATGTCGCACGGTGTGAGATTTGATTCATGTTTGGCATTGAAAAAATCTAATTCCTGGAACTCTGCAGGCGTGCGAGTAGGGAAGGCAACTTGCTTGCTGGAAGATGCCATAGCCGCAGACGAGAAAAAGAGAAGAACCGAAGTCGGAAGAAGCAAGAGGCGCAGACAGAAGAATGATGAAGACGATAGGGTTCACACCTTTTGAAAAAGGGGTTCTTATAGATGTTTCAGACGAAGAATCACAACCCTTCAAGTGTGCCAAGTGTCAAAAATCCAAGAGACGACGTTTGGGGCTGCATGCCTTAACGGGTGTGAAAAAGATTAGAGCTCAAACAGTTGAGATCGAAGGATCCAATGGTTGAACGTGTCTGTCGTGAGGGCCAAGCTGTAATAATTAGAATTACAGGTACGAAAAGACTTCTCCCAGACGTAGTTAATAGTGGCAGCTCAAAAAAGTGAGAAGAAATACGCCAAAGATATGCGGCAGAGTACGGAAATTTGGAGAGATTTACGCCTTAATGGAGATATTTTGGCAGATGCCACAGAATATTCCCATAATTAAGCACGGCGGTTGCGTTGGCCAGCGAGGCAGGCAGTGAATCTATAAAAGGAACACTTGAGCTCAGTTGAGCACCAGTTCACCAAGAATTTTCTTGCGCCTTCGTCTTCTGCATCTTGATCTTCTCCTTAGCTTGAAAAAATGGCCCATCTGATCAACAACACCCAGGCAACCATGCCCAGCTACTGTTGTGAGTGGCTTACGTGCAAGATGGATTATTTGGACCTGTTCCGGCTGAAGAATCATGGGATCCCGATGGATGGGTGGCTGGACGGTGATGCCGACTAATATGGTTTGGGGCCCATAGGAGACTACTCGAGAGGATCTTGGGGAGGCGGCACCTAATTATCATATCTAGAGGGTTAAACCTCAACGTCTAGATGCTTTTGCTCAGTTGGTTGGGGCACGATAATTAAAGTGTCGTATCAATTGGTATCAGAGCCAAGTCTCGAGTTCAAGTCTCCATAGGAGCATCCCAATTGGTAAAATTGCCTCATGGGCGAATGATGTAAGTCCCATATGCTCAAGGGCGAGCATTCCGAGGAGGGGAGGAATTGATATGGTTTGGGGCCCATAGGAGACTACTCGAGAGGATCTTGGGGAGGCGGCACCTAATTATCACATCTAGAGGGGGGACATATTCTATCCTCCAGGTTGCCATGGCATCGCATCCTGATTACCATGAGGGGATTTTCGAGAAGAATGCCCAGGTGGCATCCATGAAGGGGGCCCGAACTTGTGGTCCTCAATAAAAATTTTGTTTGTAAATATCTCATATGTACCTAGCTTTTTGCGCCATAATATAATAGCCAGTTTTTATAAAATGCTAAGTGTCTTCTTGTGAATCTGTATCGGAATGTAAATCTGTGTTGAAATCTTCCTTTGTTCGAAACATCTTCAAACGAAAACCATTAACCAATGAAGGTAATGGAGTCCTATCTAATTCACTTAACTGAAAAACACCAGGTTTCACAACTGCATCAATTTGGTATGGTCCAAGCCACCGAAATTTCAACTTTCCTGGGTGATTCTTGTATTTGGAGTCATAGAGGAGAACTAAGTCTCCTTTGTTGAACTATTTGTTGAGCAATTTCTCATCGTGCCAACGTTTACTTAACTTTTTGCCCGTGAGGACTCTCAGATAGGCGTCACGCCTTAACTCATCAAGTTTTTCCAGTTGGAAAACTCGCTCCTTAAGTGCTGCAGGAGGATCATGCATCGTGGCTACCTGAAACTTTAGTGAGGGTAGCACATACTCAAAGGGAATGTGTGCCTCTTGACCATACACAAGGCGAAAATGAGTTTGTCCAGTGGAAATCTTGTATGTAGTGTTATAAGCCCATAACACCGTGGGTAACTTCTCATGACAGTCCTTTCGGGATGTGTCACAAACTTTCTTCAAGATATTGAGCAGTGTCTTGTTGGTACTTTCAGCAAGTCCATTTCCTTGAGGATAATAGGGCATGCTTTTCCTGTGATGAATCTCAAGGTAGTCAGTGAGCTCCTTGATAGTGTTGTTGACAAAGTGCACTCCACGGTCACTAATTAACTCAGTGGGTAACCCAAACCGAGTGATAATTTGGGTATACAAGACACCAGTCGTGCTGGCTGCCGTGTTATCAGGCAATGCACAAGCTTCACCCCTCTTAGTGGCATAATCAGTGAGAATCAAAATATACCGTGCTCGTGAACTAGTGGCAGGAGGATCAATGGGACCAATAAAATCCATTCCCCATTTACTGAAGGGAGTGGGCGTGGCAATAGGAGTTAAAGGCAAAGCGTCCCGTGCCATGGGTCTTCCTACCCTTTGACAGATGTCACAAGTATGGGCATGAGCGTGAGCATCCTTAAACAAAGTTGGCCAATAATATCTAGCAAGCAAAATCTTCCTGGCCATGGCGTCTCCAGCAAAGTGACCACTGCCGATCCCTTCATGAACTTGCTTGACAATATCTGGAATCTCGTGAGGGAGAACACAACGTCTCAATACCATATCTTTACCTCTTTTATAGAGATGACCAGAAATCATAGTGTAGTCCCGAACTTCTCTGAGGAACTGTTGATGGCGTGCCTTAAGCTTCACTGGGGAAAGAGTGGAATCTTCCACAGGTAGGGTGCCTGTCAATAAATATTGTTGATAGTCATGGAACCAGTGAGGCATGGCCGTGACTAGAAATAGTGGTGCATCTGCTCCAGAGGAGGGGTCATCAGTGTGGATCCGTGAGAGATAACTAGGCACGATATGGGATTTTCCAGGTTTGTGGATGATCTCGAAGGGAGAAAACTCCTGTAGCAACAAAACCCAGCGGGCAATTCGGCCAGTTGGCGTGGTTTTGTTGATCAAGTATAGAAGAGCTTGATGATCCACAAAGAACTTGATCTGACTGCCAAGAAGATAGTGAGGGAAGCATTTGATGCAGAAAATGAGTCCCAAGGCTTCACGTTCCGTAGCAGAATAGTTCTTCTCAATTGATTTCGGCTTCCTGCTCGCAAACCGAATAGGACGATCAACTCCTTTTTCATATTCCTGAGAGAGAACATCACCAATTGCAAATGCAGAGACATCGACATGCACATGGAACGGCTTGTCCCATTGAGGAGGAACAAGCACAGGGGCTTGTGTCAGCAACACTTTTAAGTCCTTGAAGGCAGCATCTGCCTGGGGAGTCCATGTCTAGTTGGACTCATCACCCGTGAGCTTGTGAATGGGATTAGCCTTCACCGCAAGCCCTGGAATAAAAGTGGAGTAATAATTGACTTTACCCAAAAAAGATCGAGTCTCCTTAATATTGGTTGGAGCTTGAGCCTTAAGAACACAGCTGATCTTGGCAGGATCAGTAGTGATATCGTGACGGCTCACAAGGTGCCCAAGAAGCACGCCATAAGTGACACAAAACATGCATTTCTCTGGATTAAGACTGATACCAGACTCCTTACACTTCTGGAAGACCAACTCCAACTTAGAAAGATGAGAATCCATAGTGCTGTAAGCAGAGAAATCATCCTGGAAAGTCTGCAAAAATGGATCCTTCTTCATGAAGTCCTGAAAGACAGAAAGCATTATGCGCTGAAACGTGGACGGAGAATTGGATACCCAAACGGCACCACTTTGTAGGCAAAAGTGCCCCACGGTGTGGTGAAGGTCGTCTTCAACTGATCCTCAGGTTTAATAGAGATCTGATTGTATCCCGAAAAACTATCCATGAAGGAATACATCTCGTGACCTGCAACTTCTTCCAAAACTTGATCAGTGAAAGGGAGCGGGAAATGATCACGCTCCGTGGCCAGATTGAGTTTCCTATAGTCCACACAAACACGAATCTTACCATTGTGTTTCAATGCTATAACAATGGGGCTCACCCATTCAGAATGTTTGACCTCGTAAATCAATCCAGCTTCCAAGAGCTTGTCAATTTCAGCCTTTACGCGGTCACGATAGTTTGGGTTGAGCCTATACTGTCGTTGCTAGATTGGATGGGCATCGGGCTTAGTGGGAATAGTAAGTTCCCCTAGCTTCTTCTTAATGCCTCGTAAATCCTTATAGCTCCAAGCAAAAATGTGCTTGAACTTCTTGAAGAGATCAATGGCACGGCTCCGATATGACAAAGGGAGTCCTGCCGCAATACGAATGGGTTGCTTAGTGCCAAGATCCACTATCTTGACTTCTGGTGTCTGAATGTGGGGAACCACATCATTCTCCATGATGGTGTGAGCCAGTGGAGACACTACCACAGGCGGCTCAGCACTAGTCGTGTGGAAAAATAAGGGAGGTTGTGCATCTTCAACGTCCCATGAGGGAGACGGAGCAACCGGCGCCTCCACAGATGTGGCCTTAGTGACTGAAGCATCTGCATTAGTGACATAAGCACTTATCTCCGTGGAAAGGAGGGGCTTCGAGTCATCAGAAGGAGTGACTGGGGCGCTTATCTCTGTGGAAGGGAGGGGCTCCAAGTCATCATCATCTAAGAGATCCACAATGTTTAACAAGTGGCAGGGTGCCAAATAAGGATCAATTAAGGTAGCCACTGCTTCATCATTGTCCAGAGTCATGTCACCCCAAGGATCGACATACTATGGGTAAGAAGACAGTGGCAAGCCCGCAGGGGGAGCTTGCACCTGAAAAGTGGGTTGAACAATGTCATCGTCACTATTAGAAAGTGAGGGTTCGGCATTTTCAACCGATATGAGTTGGCATGTTTCCAGGTCCATAGTGGCATTCAAATGACCATCAATGATAACCAATTGGTCAGTAGCCCAATAGTGAATGCTTTTGGCTTGGCGCAAAAATGGCCAACCAACTAACATCTCATAATCTCTGGGATCTTCACCAACTTTCCATACACTAAATCCAAGATTGAAGGTGAGATCACCAATATTGATATTCATTTTGGGAGTCACGCCTTGAGGTCGTGTGATATTTCCATTCGCAAGTTTGATATCATATGGGGCATGATATAGCTGTTTAATCCCAAGTTGATGCCCCAACTTGTCAGTGATGAGATTAACAACACTTCCACCATCAATCTGAACATGATTGACCGGCTGACTGCCCACCATAGCATGAGTCGTGGGAGTGGAGGTCGCAAGGCTCCAACAAGCATAGTGGGTAGGGGTAGTTGCTCATGACATGCTAGGCAAAGCTTCAAAATAGTGGTGAGACTCAAGGGAATCTTGATTTTTGCAAGTTCCTCTTGCAGTTCTAAGGGCACTTGTGACAGTGGATTGACAGGGTCCACTGGGGCAGCTTTCATGGGTAAGGAGGCAGATACCTCCTTCAAGAGTTCAACTTCAGCTGATATATTCGAATATTTTCCTTTGCGAGGAGATCGTGGAGCTGGTGAAGAGGGACCAGGTTCACTGGCAGCTTCAGCACGTTGCTGAGCAAGGGTAGTGGCATGAACATTGACAAGAGCACGACCTTAAGCTTGTTCCATCAGGCGGAGAATGCTCTCACGGAGCTTGGGCATCACGTGAGGCGTCAATTTTTCCTTATCAGGGGCAAAGTGGACGGTCTTAGTGTGGAGGACAACATCTACTACAAACGAAGGCTGAGTGTCGTGAGGAAGAATAGCATAAGGGCGTGAGCCCTGTGCTTGACGTGCCACTATACCAACCCAATTGAAAGACTGAGTGGGCTGGAGTGCATCCATAATCTCCTGTTGTGTTTGTTGATCTACTTGTTGTTGTCCTTGCTGATTCTGACTTTTTCTGTATCGTGGGGGTCTGCTGCTGCGAGGGGGTGGCCCTTGTTTTCCATTAGCCACCCACAACTGATAAGCCATGAGACGAACTGATTAGTGCCAGGAAGTTGAACTTGAACTCGACATTGATAGCACTTTAACTTGGAAGGATCAAATGGTTGTTGATTGGACTGACTTTGTTGTTGATTCTGCTGTTGCGGAGTCGTCTGAACTTGATAAAACCATCTTCTGCCGATAAGGCATGGGATTGGATTTATTGCATTGGTCCGTGTGACGTACCCAACTCAGATACGATGCTCCCATCTGTCATGAACCTACGCCCGAAGGCGAACAGAAGAGCAGGTCAGATGCGCGAAGGCGCTCAGGAACAAGGCAAGAAGCGGGGCAGATGCGCGAAGGCGCTCAGGAACAAGGCAAGAAG